>OY755039.1:93321236-93471236 GCA_963576565.1 Aspidapion aeneum
CCTGTCTGTCCTGTCTGTCCTGTCTGTCCTGTCTGTCCTGTCTGTCCTGTCTGTCCTGTCTGTCCTGTCTGTCCTGTCTGTCCTGTCTGTCTGTCTGTCCTGTCTGTCTGTCTGTCCTGTCTGTCTGTCTGTCTGTCTGTCCTGTCTGTCCTGTCTGTCCTGTCCTGTCCTGTCTGTCCTGTCTGTCCTGTCTGTCCTGTCTGTCCTGTCTGTCCTGTCTGTCTGTCTGTCCTGTCTGTCCTGTCTGTCTGTCTGTCCTGTCTGTCCTGTCTGTCCTGTCTGTCCTGTCTGTCCTGTCTGTCCTGTCTGTCCTGTCTGTCCTGTCTGTCCTGTCTGTCCTGTCTGTCCTGTCTGTCCTGTCTGTCCTGTCTGTCCTGTCTGTCCTGTCTGTCCTGTCTGTCCTGTCTGTCCTGTCTGTCCTGTCTGTCCTGTCTGTCCTGTCTGTCCTGTCTGTCCTGTCTGTCCTGTCTGTCCTGTCTGTCCTGTCTGTCCTGTCTGTCCTGTCTGTCCTGTCTGTCCTGTCTGTCCTGTCTGTCCTGTCTGTCCTGTCTGTCCTGTCTGTCCTGTGTCCTGTCTGTCCTGTCTGTCCTGTCTGTCCTGTCTGTCCTGTCTGTCCTGTCTGTCCTGTCTGTCCTGTCTGTCCTGTCTGTCCTGTCTGTCCTGTCTGTCCTGTCTGTCCTGTCTGTCCTGTCTGTCCTGTCTGTCCTGTCTGTCCTGTCTGTCCTGTCTGTCCTGTCTGTCCTGTCTGTCCTGTCTGTCCTGTCTGTCCTGTCTGTCCTGTCTGTCCTGTCTGTCCTGTCTGTCCTGTCTGTCCTGTCTGTCCTGTCTGTCCTGTCTGTCCTGTCTGTCCTGTCTGTCCTGTCTGTCCTGTCTGTCCTGTCTGTCCTGTCTGTCCTGTCTGTCCTGTCTGTCCTTCTGTCCTG
Source organism: Aspidapion aeneum (assembly GCA_963576565.1). Lineage (NCBI taxonomy): Eukaryota > Metazoa > Arthropoda > Insecta > Coleoptera > Brentidae > Aspidapion > Aspidapion aeneum. The sequence continues at coordinate 93,322,160 of OY755039.1, forward strand.
TCCTGTCTGTCCTGTCTGTCCTGTCTGTCCTGTCTGTCCTGTCTGTCCTGTCTGTCCTGTCTGTCTGTCTGTCCTGTCTGTCCTGTCTGTCCTGTCTGTCCTGTCTGTCCTGTCTGTCCTGTCTGTCCTGTCTGTCCTGTCTGTCCTGTCTGTCCTGTCTGTCCTGTCTGTCCTGTCTGTCCTGTCTGTCCTGTCTGTCCTGTCTGTCCTGTCTGTCCTGTCTGTCCTGTCTGTCCTGTCTGTCCTGTCTGTCCTGTCTGTCCTGTCTGTCCTGTCTGTCCTGTCTGTCCTGTCTGTCCTGTCTGTCCTGTCTGTCTGTCCTGTCTGTCCTGTCTGTCCTGTCTGTCCTGTCTGTCCTGTCTGTCCTGTCTGTCCTGTCTGTCCTGTCTGTCCTGTCTGTCTGTCTGTCCTGTCTGTCCTGTCTGTCCTGTCTGTCCTGTCTGTCCTGTCTGTCCTGTCTGTCCTGTCTGTCCTGTCTGTCCTGTCTGTCCTGTCTGTCCTGTCTGTCCTGTCTGTCCTGTCTGTCCTGTCTGTCCTGTCTGTCCTGTCTGTCCTGTCTGTCCTGTCTGTCCTGTCTGTCCTGTCTGTCCTGTCTGTCCTGTCTGTCCTGTCTGTCCTGTCTGTCCTGTCTGTCCTGTCTGTCCTGTCTGTCCTGTCTGTCCTGTCTGTCCTGTCTGTCCTGTCTGTCCTGTCTGTCCTGTCTGTCCTGTCTGTCCTGTCTGTCCTGTCTGTCCTGTCTGTCCTGTCTGTCCTGTCTGTCCTGTCTGTCCTGTCTGTCCTGTCTGTCCTGTCTGTCCTGTCTGTCCTGTCTGTCCTGTCTGTCCTGTCTGTCCTGTCTGTCCTGTCTGTCCTGTCTGTCCTGTCTGTCCTGTCTGTCCTGTCTGTCCTGTCTGTCCTGTCTGTCCTGTCTGTCCTGTCTGTCCTGTCTGTCCTGTCTGTCCTGTCTGTCCTGTCTGTCCTGTCTGTCCTGTCTGTCCTGTCTGTCCTGTCTGTCCTGTCTGTCCTGTCTGTCCTGTCTGTCCTGTCTGTCCTGTCTGTCCTGTCTGTCCTGTCTGTCCTGTCTGTCCTGTCTGTCCTGTCTGTCCTGTCTGTCCTGTCTGTCCTGTCTGTCCTGTCTGTCCTGTCTGTCCTGTCTGTCCTGTCTGTCCTGTCTGTCCTGTCTGTCCTGTCTGTCCTGTCTGTCCTGTCTGTCCTGTCTGTCCTGTCTGTCCTGTCTGTCCTGTCTGTCCTGTCTGTCCTGTCTGTCCTGTCTGTCCTGTCTGTCCTGTCTGTCCTGTCTGTCCTGTCTGTCTGTCCTGTCTGTCCTGTCTGTCCTGTCTGTCCTGTCTGTCCTGTCTGTCCTGTCTGTCCTGTCTGTCCTGTCTGTCCTGTCTGTCCTGTCTGTCCTGTCTGTCCTGTCTGTCCTGTCTGTCCTGTCTGTCCTGTCTGTCTGTCTGTCCTGTCTGTCCTGTCTGTCCTGTCTGTCCTGTCTGTCCTGTCTGTCCTGTCTGTCCTGTCTGTCCTGTCTGTCCTGTCTGTCCTGTCTGTCCTGTCTGTCCTGTCTGTCCTGTCTGTCCTGTCTGTCCTGTCTGTCCTGTCTGTCCTGTCTGTCCTGTCTGTCCTGTCTGTCCTGTCTGTCCTGTCTGTCCTGTCTGTCCTGTCTGTCCTGTCTGTCCTGTCTGTCCTGTCTGTCCTGTCTGTCCTGTCTGTCCTGTCTGTCCTGTCTGTCCTGTCTGTCCTGTCTGTCCTGTCTGTCCTGTCTGTCCTGTCTGTCCTGTCTGTCCTGTCTGTCCTGTCTGTCCTGTCTGTCCTGTCTGTCCTGTCTGTCCTGTCTGTCCTGTCTGTCCTGTCTGTCCTGTCTGTCTGTCTGTCCTGTCTGTCCTGTCTGTCCTGTCTGTCCTGTCTGTCCTGTCTGTCCTGTCTGTCCTGTCTGTCCTGTCTGTCCTGTCTGTCCTGTCTGTCCTGTCTGTCCTGTCTGTCCTGTCTGTCCTGTCTGTCCTGTCTGTCCTGTCCTGTCCTGTCTGTCCTGTCTGTCCTGTCTGTCCTGTCTGTCCTGTCTGTCCTGTCTGTCCTGTCTGTCCTGTCTGTCCTGTCTGTCCTGTCTGTCCTGTCTGTCCTGTCTGTCCTGTCTGTCCTGTCTGTCCTGTCTGTCCTGTCTGTCCTGTCTGTCCTGTCTGTCCTGTCTGTCCTGTCTGTCCTGTCTGTCCTGTCTGTCCTGTCTGTCCTGTCTGTCCTGTCTGTCCTGTCTGTCCTGTCTGTCCTGTCTGTCCTGTCTGTCCTGTCTGTCCTGTCTGTCCTGTCTGTCCTGTCTGTCCTGTCTGTCCTGTCTGTCCTGTCTGTCCTGTCTGTCCTGTCTGTCCTGTCTGTCCTGTCTGTCCTGTCTGTCCTGTCTGTCCTGTCTGTCCTGTCTGTCCTGTCTGTCCTGTCTGTCCTGTCTGTCCTGTCTGTCCTGTCTGTCCTGTCTGTCCTGTCTGTCCTGTCTGTCCTGTCTGTCCTGTCTGTCCTGTCTGTCCTGTCTGTCCTGTCTGTGTCCTGTCTGTCCTGTCTGTCCTGTCTGTCCTGTCTGTCCTGTCTGTCCTGTCTGTCCTGTCTGTCCTGTCTGTCCTGTCTGTCCTGTCTGTCCTGTCTGTCCTGTCTGTCCTGTCTGTCCTGTCTGTCCTGTCTGTCCTGTCTGTCCTGTCTGTCCTGTCTGTCCTGTCTGTCCTGTCTGTCCTGTCTGTCCTGTCTGTCCTGTCTGTCCTGTCTGTCCTGTCTGTCCTGTCTGTCCTGTCTGTCCTGTCTGTCCTGTCTGTCCTGTCTGTCCTGTCTGTCCTGTCTGTCCTGTCTGTCCTGTCTGTCCTGTCTGTCCTGTCTGTCCTGTCTGTCCTGTCTGTCCTGTCTGTCCTGTCTGTCCTGTCTGTCCTGTCTGTCCTGTCTGTCCTGTCTGTCCTGTCTGTCCTGTCTGTCCTGTCTGTCCTGTCTGTCCTGTCTGTCCTGTCTGTCCTGTCTGTCCTGTCTGTCCTGTCTGTCCTGTCTGTCCTGTCTGTCCTGTCTGTCCTGTCTGTCCTGTCTGTCCTGTCTGTCCTGTCTGTCCTGTCTGTCCTGTCTGTCCTGTCTGTCCTGTCTGTCCTGTCTGTCCTGTCTGTCCTGTCTGTCCTGTCTGTCCTGTCTGTCCTGTCTGTCCTGTCTGTCCTGTCTGTCCTGTCTGTCCTGTCTGTCCTGTCTGTCCTGTCTGTCCTGTCTGTCCTGTCTGTCCTGTCTGTCCTGTCTGTCCTGTCTGTCCTGTCTGTCCTGTCTGTCCTGTCTGTCCTGTCTGTCCTGTCTGTCCTGTCTGTCCTGTCTGTCCTGTCTGTCCTGTCTGTCTGTCTGTCCTGTCTGTCCTGTCTGTCCTGTCTGTCCTGTCTGTCCTGTCTGTCCTGTCTGTCCTGTCTGTCCTGTCTGTCCTGTCTGTCCTGTCTGTCTGTCTGTCCTGTCTGTCCTGTCTGTCCTGTCTGTCCTGTCTGTCCTGTCTGTCCTGTCTGTCCTGTCTGTCCTGTCTGTCCTGTCTGTCCTGTCTGTCCTGTCTGTCCTGTCTCCTGTCTGTCCTGTCTGTCTGTCTGTCCTGTCTGTCCTGTCTGTCCTGTCTGTCCTGTCTGTCCTGTCTGTCCTGTCTGTCCTGTCTGTCCTGTCTGTCCTGTCTGTCCTGTCTGTCCTGTCTGTCCTGTCTGTCCTGTCTGTCCTGTCTGTCCTGTCTGTCCTGTCTGTCCTGTCTGTCCTGTCTGTCCTGTCTGTCCTGTCTGTCCTGTCTGTCCTGTCTGTCCTGTCTGTCCTGTCTGTCCTGTCTGTCCTGTCTGTCCTGTCTGTCCTGTCTGTCTGTCTGTCCTGTCTGTCCTGTCTGTCCTGTCTGTCCTGTCTGTCCTGTCTGTCCTGTCTGTCCTGTCTGTCCTGTCTGTCCTGTCTGTCCTGTCTGTCCTGTCTGTCCTGTCTGTCCTGTCTGTCCTGTCTGTCCTGTCTGTCCTGTCTGTCCTGTCTGTCCTGTCTGTCCTGTCTGTCCTGTCTGTCCTGTCTGTCCTGTCTGTCCTGTCTGTCCTGTCTGTCCTGTCTGTCCTGTCTGTCCTGTCTGTCCTGTCTGTCCTGTCTGTCCTGTCTGTCCTGTCTGTCCTGTCTGTCCTGTCTGTCCTGTCTGTCCTGTCTGTCCTGTCTGTCCTGTCTGTCCTGTCTGTCCTGTCTGTCCTGTCTGTCCTGTCTGTCCTGTCTGTCCTGTCTGTCCTGTCTGTCCTGTCTGTCCTGTCTGTCCTGTCTGTCCTGTCTGTCCTGTCTGTCCTGTCTGTCCTGTCTGTCCTGTCTGTCCTGTCTGTCCTGTCTGTCCTGTCTGTCCTGTCTGTCCTGTCTGTCCTGTCTGTCCTGTCTGTCCTGTCTGTCCTGTCTGTCCTGTCTGTCCTGTCTGTCCTGTCTGTCCTGTCTGTCCTGTCTGTCCTGTCTGTCCTGTCTGTCCTGTCTGTCCTGTCTGTCCTGTCTGTCCTGTCTGTCCTGTCTGTCCTGTCTGTCCTGTCTGTCCTGTCTGTCCTGTCTGTCCTGTCTGTCCTGTCTGTCCTGTCTGTCCTGTCTGTCCTGTCTGTCCTGTCTGTCCTGTCTGTCCTGTCTGTCCTGTCTGTCCTGTCTGTCCTGTCTGTCCTGTCTGTCCTGTCTGTCCTGTCTGTCCTGTCTGTCCTGTCTGTCCTGTCTGTCCTGTCTGTCCTGTCTGTCCTGTCTGTCCTGTCTGTCCTGTCTGTCCTGTCTGTCCTGTCTGTCCTGTCTGTCCTGTCTGTCCTGTCTGTCCTGTCTGTCCTGTCTGTCCTGTCTGTCCTGTCTGTCCTGTCTGTCCTGTCTGTCCTGTCTGTCCTGTCTGTCCTGTCTGTCCTGTCTGTCCTGTCTGTCCTGTCTGTCCTGTCTGTCCTGTCTGTCCTGTCTGTCCTGTCTGTCCTGTCTGTCCTGTCTGTCTGTCCTGTCTGTCCTGTCTGTCCTGTCTGTCCTGTCTGTCCTGTCTGTCCTGTCTGTCCTGTCTGTCCTGTCTGTCCTGTCTGTCCTGTCTGTCCTGTCTGTCCTGTCTGTCCTGTCTGTCCTGTCTGTCCTGTCTGTCCTGTCTGTCCTGTCTGTCCTGTCTGTCCTGTCTGTCCTGTCTGTCCTGTCTGTCCTGTCTGTCCTGTCTGTCCTGTCCTGTCCTGTCTGTCCTGTCTGTCCTGTCTGTCCTGTCTGTCCTGTCTGTCCTGTCTGTCCTGTCTGTCCTGTCTGTCCTGTCTGTCCTGTCTGTCCTGTCTGTCCTGTCTGTCCTGTCTGTCCTGTCTGTCCTGTCTGTCCTGTCTGTCCTGTCTGTCCTGTCTGTCCTGTCTGTCCTGTCTGTCCTGTCTGTCCTGTCTGTCCTGTCTGTCCTGTCTGTCCTGTCTGTCCTGTCTGTCCTGTCTGTCCTGTCTGTCCTGTCTGTCCTGTCTGTCCTGTCTGTCCTGTCTGTCCTGTCTGTCTGTCTGTCCTGTCTGTCCTGTCTGTCCTGTCTGTCCTGTCTGTCCTGTCTGTCCTGTCTGTCCTGTCTGTCCTGTCTGTCCTGTCTGTCCTGTCTGTCCTGTCTGTCCTGTCTGTCCTGTCTGTCCTGTCTGTCCTGTCTGTCCTGTCTGTCCTGTCTGTCCTGTCTGTCCTGTCTGTCCTGTCTGTCCTGTCTGTCCTGTCTGTCCTGTCTGTCCTGTCTGTCCTGTCTGTCCTGTCTGTCTGTCTGTCCTGTCTGTCCTGTCTGTCCTGTCTGTCCTGTCTGTCCTGTCTGTCCTGTCTGTCCTGTCTGTCCTGTCTGTCCTGTCTGTCCTGTCTGTCCTGTCTGTCCTGTCTGTCCTGTCTGTCCTGTCTGTCCTGTCTGTCCTGTCTGTCCTGTCTGTCCTGTCTGTCCTGTCTGTCCTGTCTGTCCTGTCTGTCCTGTCTGTCCTGTCTGTCCTGTCTGTCCTGTCTGTCCTGTCTGTCCTGTCTGTCCTGTCTGTCCTGTCTGTCCTGTCTGTCCTGTCTGTCCTGTCTGTCCTGTCTGTCCTGTCTGTCCTGTCTGTCCTGTCTGTCCTGTCTGTCCTGTCTGTCCTGTCTGTCCTGTCTGTCCTGTCTGTCCTGTCTGTCCTGTCTGTCCTGTCTGTCCTGTCTGTCCTGTCTGTCCTGTCTGTCCTGTCTGTCCTGTCTGTCCTGTCTGTCCTGTCTGTCCTGTCTGTCCTGTCTGTCCTGTCTGTCCTTCTGTCCTGTCTGTCCTGTCTGTCCTGTCTGTCCTGTCTGTCCTGTCTGTCCTGTCTGTCCTGTCTGTCCTGTCTGTCCTGTCTGTCCTGTCTGTCCTGTCTGTCTGTCTGTCCTGTCTGTCCTGTCTGTCCTGTCTGTCCTGTCTGTCCTGTCTGTCCTGTCTGTCCTGTCTGTCCTGTCTGTCCTGTCTGTCCTGTCTGTCCTGTCTGTCCTGTCTGTCCTGTCTGTCCTGTCTGTCCTGTCTGTCCTGTCTGTCCTGTCTGTCCTGTCTGTCCTGTCTGTCCTGTCTGTCCTGTCTGTCCTGTCTGTCCTGTCTGTCCTGTCTGTCCTGTCTGTCCTGTCTGTCCTGTCTGTCCTGTCTGTCCTGTCTGTCCTGTCTGTCCTGTCTGTCCTGTCTGTCCTGTCTGTCCTGTCTGTCCTGTCTGTCCTGTCTGTCCTGTCTGTCCTGTCTGTCCTGTCTGTCCTGTCTGTCCTGTCTGTCCTGTCTGTCCTGTCTGTCCTGTCTGTCCTGTCTGTCCTGTCTGTCCTGTCTGTCCTGTCTGTCCTGTCTGTCCTGTCTGTCCTGTCTGTCCTGTCTGTCCTGTCTGTCCTGTCTGTCCTGTCTGTCCTGTCTGTCCTGTCTGTCCTGTCTGTCCTGTCTGTCCTGTCTGTCCTGTCTGTCCTGTCTGTCCTGTCTGTCCTGTCTGTCCTGTCTGTCCTGTCTGTCCTGTCTGTCCTGTCTGTCCTGTCTGTCCTGTCTGTCCTGTCTGTCCTGTCTGTCCTGTCTGTCCTGTCTGTCCTGTCTGTCCTGTCTGTCCTGTCTGTCCTGTCTGTCCTGTCTGTCCTGTCTGTCCTGTCTGTCCTGTCTGTCCTGTCTGTCCTGTCTGTCCTGTCTGTCCTGTCTGTCCTGTCTGTCCTGTCTGTCCTGTCTGTCCTGTCTGTCCTGTCTGTCCTGTCTGTCCTGTCTGTCCTGTCTGTCCTGTCTGTCCTGTCTGTCCTGTCTGTCCTGTCTGTCCTGTCTGTCCTGTCTGTCCTGTCTGTCCTGTCTGTCCTGTCTGTCCTGTCTGTCCTGTCTGTCCTGTCTGTCCTGTCTGTCCTGTCTGTCCTGTCTGTCCTGTCTGTCCTGTCTGTCCTGTCTGTCCTGTCTGTCCTGTCTGTCCTGTCTGTCCTGTCTGTCCTGTCTGTCCTGTCTGTCCTGTCTGTCCTGTCTGTCCTGTCTGTCCTGTCTGTCCTGTCTGTCCTGTCTGTCCTGTCTGTCCTGTCTGTCCTGTCTGTCCTGTCTGTCCTGTCTGTCCTGTCTGTCCTGTCTGTCCTGTCTGTCCTGTCTGTCCTGTCTGTCCTGTCTGTCCTGTCTGTCCTGTCTGTCCTGTCTGTCCTGTCTGTCCTGTCTGTCCTGTCTGTCCTGTCTGTCCTGTCTGTCCTGTCTGTCCTGTCTGTCCTGTCTGTCCTGTCTGTCCTGTCTGTCCTGTCTGTCCTGTCTGTCCTGTCTGTCCTGTCTGTCCTGTCTGTCCTGTCTGTCCTGTCTGTCCTGTCTGTCCTGTCTGTCCTGTCTGTCCTGTCTGTCCTGTCTGTCCTGTCTGTCCTGTCTGTCCTGTCTGTCCTGTCTGTCCTGTCTGTCCTGTCTGTCCTGTCTGTCCTGTCTGTCCTGTCTGTCCTGTCTGTCCTGTCTGTCCTGTCTGTCCTGTCTGTCCTGTCTGTCCTGTCTGTCCTGTCTGTCCTGTCTGTCCTGTCTGTCCTGTCTGTCCTGTCTGTCCTGTCTGTCCTGTCTGTCCTGTCTGTCCTGTCTGTCCTGTCTGTCCTGTCTGTCCTGTCTGTCCTGTCTGTCCTGTCTGTCCTGTCTGTCCTGTCTGTCCTGTCTGTCCTGTCTGTCCTGTCTGTCCTGTCTGTCCTGTCTGTCCTGTCTGTCCTGTCTGTCCTGTCTGTCCTGTCTGTCCTGTCTGTCCTGTCTGTCCTGTCTGTCCTGTCTGTCCTGTCTGTCCTGTCTGTCCTGTCTGTCCTGTCTGTCCTGTCTGTCCTGTCTGTCCTGTCTGTCCTGTCTGTCCTGTCTGTCCTGTCTGTCCTGTCTGTCCTGTCTGTCCTGTCTGTCCTGTCTGTCCTGTCTGTCCTGTCTGTCCTGTCTGTCCTGTCTGTCCTGTCTGTCCTGTCTGTCCTGTCTGTCCTGTCTGTCCTGTCTGTCCTGTCTGTCCTGTCTGTCCTGTCTGTCCTGTCTGTCCTGTCTGTCCTGTCTGTCCTGTCTGTCCTGTCTGTCCTGTCTGTCCTGTCTGTCCTGTCTGTCCTGTCTGTCCTGTCTGTCCTGTCTGTCCTGTCTGTCCTGTCTGTCCTGTCTGTCCTGTCTGTCCTGTCTGTCCTGTCTGTCCTGTCTGTCCTGTCTGTCCTGTCTGTCCTGTCTGTCCTGTCTGTCCTGTCTGTCCTGTCTGTCCTGTCTGTCCTGTCTGTCCTGTCTGTCCTGTCTGTCCTGTCTGTCCTGTCTGTCCTGTCTGTCCTGTCTGTCCTGTCTGTCCTGTCTGTCCTGTCTGTCCTGTCTGTCCTGTCTGTCCTGTCTGTCCTGTCTGTCCTGTCTGTCCTGTCTGTCCTGTCTGTCCTGTCTGTCCTGTCTGTCCTGTCTGTCCTGTCTGTCCTGTCTGTCCTGTCTGTCCTGTCTGTCCTGTCTGTCCTGTCTGTCCTGTCTGTCCTGTCTGTCCTGTCTGTCCTGTCTGTCCTGTCTGTCCTGTCTGTCCTGTCTGTCCTGTCTGTCCTGTCTGTCCTGTCTGTCCTGTCTGTCCTGTCTGTCCTGTCTGTCCTGTCTGTCCTGTCTGTCCTGTCTGTCCTGTCTGTCCTGTCTGTCCTGTCTGTCCTGTCTGTCCTGTCTGTCCTGTCTGTCCTGTCTGTCCTGTCTGTCCTGTCTGTCCTGTCTGTCCTGTCTGTCCTGTCTGTCCTGTCTGTCCTGTCTGTCCTGTCTGTCCTGTCTGTCCTGTCTGTCCTGTCTGTCCTGTCTGTCCTGTCTGTCCTGTCTGTCCTGTCTGTCCTGTCTGTCCTGTCTGTCCTGTCTGTCCTGTCTGTCCTGTCTGTCCTGTCTGTCCTGTCTGTCCTGTCTGTCCTGTCTGTCCTGTCTGTCCTGTCTGTCCTGTCTGTCCTGTCTGTCCTGTCTGTCCTGTCTGTCCTGTCTGTCCTGTCTGTCCTGTCTGTCCTGTCTGTCCTGTCTGTCCTGTCTGTCCTGTCTGTCCTGTCTGTCCTGTCTGTCCTGTCTGTCCTGTCTGTCCTGTCTGTCCTGTCTGTCCTGTCTGTCCTGTCTGTCCTGTCTGTCCTGTCTGTCCTGTCTGTCCTGTCTGTCCTGTCTGTCCTGTCTGTCCTGTCTGTCCTGTCTGTCCTGTCTGTCCTGTCTGTCCTGTCTGTCCTGTCTGTCCTGTCTGTCCTGTCTGTCCTGTCTGTCCTGTCTGTCCTGTCTGTCCTGTCTGTCCTGTCTGTCCTGTCTGTCCTGTCTGTCCTGTCTGTCCTGTCTGTCCTGTCTGTCCTGTCTGTCCTGTCTGTCCTGTCTGTCCTGTCTGTCCTGTCTGTCCTGTCTGTCCTGTCTGTCCTGTCTGTCCTGTCTGTCCTGTCTGTCCTGTCTGTCCTGTCTGTCCTGTCTGTCCTGTCTGTCCTGTCTGTCCTGTCTGTCCTGTCTGTCCTGTCTGTCCTGTCTGTCCTGTCTGTCCTGTCTGTCCTGTCTGTCCTGTCTGTCCTGTCTGTCCTGTCTGTCCTGTCTGTCCTGTCTGTCCTGTCTGTCCTGTCTGTCCTGTCTGTCCTGTCTGTCCTGTCTGTCCTGTCTGTCCTGTCTGTCCTGTCTGTCCTGTCTGTCCTGTCTGTCCTGTCTGTCCTGTCTGTCCTGTCTGTCCTGTCTGTCCTGTCTGTCCTGTCTGTCCTGTCTGTCCTGTCTGTCCTGTCTGTCCTGTCTGTCCTGTCTGTCCTGTCTGTCCTGTCTGTCCTGTCTGTCCTGTCTGTCCTGTCTGTCCTGTCTGTCCTGTCTGTCCTGTCTGTCCTGTCTGTCCTGTCTGTCCTGTCTGTCCTGTCTGTCCTGTCTGTCCTGTCTGTCCTGTCTGTCCTGTCTGTCCTGTCTGTCCTGTCTGTCCTGTCTGTCCTGTCTGTCCTGTCTGTCCTGTCTGTCCTGTCTGTCCTGTCTGTCCTGTCTGTCCTGTCTGTCCTGTCTGTCCTGTCTGTCCTGTCTGTCCTGTCTGTCCTGTCTGTCCTGTCTGTCCTGTCTGTCCTGTCTGTCCTGTCTGTCCTGTCTGTCCTGTCTGTCCTGTCTGTCCTGTCTGTCCTGTCTGTCCTGTCTGTCCTGTCTGTCCTGTCTGTCCTGTCTGTCCTGTCTGTCCTGTCTGTCCTGTCTGTCCTGTCTGTCCTGTCTGTCCTGTCTGTCCTGTCTGTCCTGTCTGTCCTGTCTGTCCTGTCTGTCCTGTCTGTCCTGTCTGTCCTGTCTGTCCTGTCTGTCCTGTCTGTCCTGTCTGTCCTGTCTGTCCTGTCTGTCCTGTCTGTCCTGTCTGTCCTGTCTGTCCTGTCTGTCCTGTCTGTCCTGTCTGTCCTGTCTGTCCTGTCTGTCCTGTCTGTCCTGTCTGTCCTGTCTGTCCTGTCTGTCCTGTCTGTCCTGTCTGTCCTGTCTGTCCTGTCTGTCCTGTCTGTCCTGTCTGTCCTGTCTGTCCTGTCTGTCCTGTCTGTCCTGTCTGTCCTGTCTGTCCTGTCTGTCCTGTCTGTCCTGTCTGTCCTGTCTGTCCTGTCTGTCCTGTCTGTCCTGTCTGTCCTGTCTGTCCTGTCTGTCCTGTCTGTCCTGTCTGTCCTGTCTGTCCTGTCTGTCCTGTCTGTCCTGTCTGTCCTGTCTGTCCTGTCTGTCCTGTCTGTCCTGTCTGTCCTGTCTGTCCTGTCTGTCCTGTCTGTCCTGTCTGTCCTGTCTGTCCTGTCTGTCCTGTCTGTCCTGTCTGTCCTGTCTGTCCTGTCTGTCCTGTCTGTCCTGTCTGTCCTGTCTGTCCTGTCTGTCCTGTCTGTCCTGTCTGTCCTGTCTGTCCTGTCTGTCCTGTCTGTCCTGTCTGTCCTGTCTGTCCTGTCTGTCCTGTCTGTCCTGTCTGTCCTGTCTGTCCTGTCTGTCCTGTCTGTCCTGTCTGTCCTGTCTGTCCTGTCTGTCCTGTCTGTCCTGTCTGTCCTGTCTGTCCTGTCTGTCCTGTCTGTCCTGTCTGTCCTGTCTGTCCTGTCTGTCCTGTCTGTCCTGTCTGTCCTGTCTGTCCTGTCTGTCCTGTCTGTCCTGTCTGTCCTGTCTGTCCTGTCTGTCCTGTCTGTCCTGTCTGTCCTGTCTGTCCTGTCTGTCCTGTCTGTCCTGTCTGTCCTGTCTGTCCTGTCTGTCCTGTCTGTCCTGTCTGTCCTGTCTGTCCTGTCTGTCCTGTCTGTCCTGTCTGTCCTGTCTGTCCTGTCTGTCCTGTCTGTCCTGTCTGTCCTGTCTGTCCTGTCTGTCCTGTCTGTCCTGTCTGTCCTGTCTGTCCTGTCTGTCCTGTCTGTCCTGTCTGTCCTGTCTGTCCTGTCTGTCCTGTCTGTCCTGTCTGTCCTGTCTGTCCTGTCTGTCCTGTCTGTCCTGTCTGTCCTGTCTGTCCTGTCTGTCCTGTCTGTCCTGTCTGTCCTGTCTGTCCTGTCTGTCCTGTCTGTCCTGTCTGTCCTGTCTGTCCTGTCTGTCCTGTCTGTCCTGTCTGTCCTGTCTGTCCTGTCTGTCCTGTCTGTCCTGTCTGTCCTGTCTGTCCTGTCTGTCCTGTCTGTCCTGTCTGTCCTGTCTGTCCTGTCTGTCCTGTCTGTCCTGTCTGTCCTGTCTGTCCTGTCTGTCCTGTCTGTCCTGTCTGTCCTGTCTGTCCTGTCTGTCCTGTCTGTCCTGTCTGTCCTGTCTGTCCTGTCTGTCCTGTCTGTCCTGTCTGTCCTGTCTGTCCTGTCTGTCCTGTCTGTCCTGTCTGTCCTGTCTGTCCTGTCTGTCCTGTCTGTCCTGTCTGTCCTGTCTGTCCTGTCTGTCCTGTCTGTCCTGTCTGTCCTGTCTGTCCTGTCTGTCCTGTCTGTCCTGTCTGTCCTGTCTGTCCTGTCTGTCCTGTCTGTCCTGTCTGTCCTGTCTGTCCTGTCTGTCCTGTCTGTCCTGTCTGTCCTGTCTGTCCTGTCTGTCCTGTCTGTCCTGTCTGTCCTGTCTGTCCTGTCTGTCCTGTCTGTCCTGTCTGTCCTGTCTGTCCTGTCTGTCCTGTCTGTCCTGTCTGTCCTGTCTGTCCTGTCTGTCCTGTCTGTCCTGTCTGTCCTGTCTGTCCTGTCTGTCCTGTCTGTCCTGTCTGTCCTGTCTGTCCTGTCTGTCCTGTCTGTCCTGTCTGTCCTGTCTGTCCTGTCTGTCCTGTCTGTCCTGTCTGTCCTGTCTGTCCTGTCTGTCCTGTCTGTCCTGTCTGTCCTGTCTGTCCTGTCTGTCCTGTCTGTCCTGTCTGTCCTGTCTGTCCTGTCTGTCCTGTCTGTCCTGTCTGTCCTGTCTGTCCTGTCTGTCCTGTCTGTCCTGTCTGTCCTGTCTGTCCTGTCTGTCCTGTCTGTCCTGTCTGTCCTGTCTGTCCTGTCTGTCCTGTCTGTCCTGTCTGTCCTGTCTGTCCTGTCTGTCCTGTCTGTCCTGTCTGTCCTGTCTGTCCTGTCTGTCCTGTCTGTCCTGTCTGTCCTGTCTGTCCTGTCTGTCCTGTCTGTCCTGTCTGTCCTGTCTGTCCTGTCTGTCCTGTCTGTCCTGTCTGTCCTGTCTGTCCTGTCTGTCCTGTCTGTCCTGTCTGTCCTGTCTGTCCTGTCTGTCCTGTCTGTCCTGTCTGTCCTGTCTGTCCTGTCTGTCCTGTCTGTCCTGTCTGTCCTGTCTGTCCTGTCTGTCCTGTCTGTCCTGTCTGTCCTGTCTGTCCTGTCTGTCCTGTCTGTCCTGTCTGTCCTGTCTGTCCTGTCTGTCCTGTCTGTCCTGTCTGTCCTGTCTGTCCTGTCTGTCCTGTCTGTCCTGTCTGTCCTGTCTGTCCTGTCTGTCCTGTCTGTCCTGTCTGTCCTGTCTGTCCTGTCTGTCCTGTCTGTCCTGTCTGTCCTGTCTGTCCTGTCTGTCCTGTCTGTCCTGTCTGTCCTGTCTGTCCTGTCTGTCCTGTCTGTCCTGTCTGTCCTGTCTGTCCTGTCTGTCCTGTCTGTCCTGTCTGTCCTGTCTGTCCTGTCTGTCCTGTCTGTCCTGTCTGTCCTGTCTGTCCTGTCTGTCCTGTCTGTCCTGTCTGTCCTGTCTGTCCTGTCTGTCCTGTCTGTCCTGTCTGTCCTGTCTGTCCTGTCTGTCCTGTCTGTCCTGTCTGTCCTGTCTGTCCTGTCTGTCCTGTCTGTCCTGTCTGTCCTGTCTGTCCTGTCTGTCCTGTCTGTCCTGTCTGTCCTGTCTGTCCTGTCTGTCCTGTCTGTCCTGTCTGTCCTGTCTGTCCTGTCTGTCCTGTCTGTCCTGTCTGTCCTGTCTGTCCTGTCTGTCCTGTCTGTCCTGTCTGTCCTGTCTGTCCTGTCTGTCCTGTCTGTCCTGTCTGTCCTGTCTGTCCTGTCTGTCCTGTCTGTCCTGTCTGTCCTGTCTGTCCTGTCTGTCCTGTCTGTCCTGTCTGTCCTGTCTGTCCTGTCTGTCCTGTCTGTCCTGTCTGTCCTGTCTGTCCTGTCTGTCCTGTCTGTCCTGTCTGTCCTGTCTGTCCTGTCTGTCCTGTCTGTCCTGTCTGTCCTGTCTGTCCTGTCTGTCCTGTCTGTCCTGTCTGTCCTGTCTGTCCTGTCTGTCCTGTCTGTCCTGTCTGTCCTGTCTGTCCTGTCTGTCCTGTCTGTCCTGTCTGTCCTGTCTGTCCTGTCTGTCCTGTCTGTCCTGTCTGTCCTGTCTGTCCTGTCTGTCCTGTCTGTCCTGTCTGTCCTGTCTGTCCTGTCTGTCCTGTCTGTCCTGTCTGTCCTGTCTGTCCTGTCTGTCCTGTCTGTCCTGTCTGTCCTGTCTGTCCTGTCTGTCCTGTCTGTCCTGTCTGTCCTGTCTGTCCTGTCTGTCCTGTCTGTCCTGTCTGTCCTGTCTGTCCTGTCTGTCCTGTCTGTCCTGTCTGTCCTGTCTGTCCTGTCTGTCCTGTCTGTCCTGTCTGTCCTGTCTGTCCTGTCTGTCCTGTCTGTCCTGTCTGTCCTGTCTGTCCTGTCTGTCCTGTCTGTCCTGTCTGTCCTGTCTGTCCTGTCTGTCCTGTCTGTCCTGTCTGTCCTGTCTGTCCTGTCTGTCCTGTCTGTCCTGTCTGTCCTGTCTGTCCTGTCTGTCCTGTCTGTCCTGTCTGTCCTGTCTGTCCTGTCTGTCCTGTCTGTCCTGTCTGTCCTGTCTGTCCTGTCTGTCCTGTCTGTCCTGTCTGTCCTGTCTGTCCTGTCTGTCCTGTCTGTCCTGTCTGTCCTGTCTGTCCTGTCTGTCCTGTCTGTCCTGTCTGTCCTGTCTGTCCTGTCTGTCCTGTCTGTCCTGTCTGTCCTGTCTGTCCTGTCTGTCCTGTCTGTCCTGTCTGTCCTGTCTGTCCTGTCTGTCCTGTCTGTCCTGTCTGTCCTGTCTGTCCTGTCTGTCCTGTCTGTCCTGTCTGTCCTGTCTGTCCTGTCTGTCCTGTCTGTCCTGTCTGTCCTGTCTGTCCTGTCTGTCCTGTCTGTCCTGTCTGTCCTGTCTGTCCTGTCTGTCCTGTCTGTCCTGTCTGTCCTGTCTGTCCTGTCTGTCCTGTCTGTCCTGTCTGTCCTGTCTGTCCTGTCTGTCCTGTCTGTCCTGTCTGTCCTGTCTGTCCTGTCTGTCCTGTCTGTCCTGTCTGTCCTGTCTGTCCTGTCTGTCCTGTCTGTCCTGTCTGTCCTGTCTGTCCTGTCTGTCCTGTCTGTCCTGTCTGTCCTGTCTGTCCTGTCTGTCCTGTCTGTCCTGTCTGTCCTGTCTGTCCTGTCTGTCCTGTCTGTCCTGTCTGTCCTGTCTGTCCTGTCTGTCCTGTCTGTCCTGTCTGTCCTGTCTGTCCTGTCTGTCCTGTCTGTCCTGTCTGTCCTGTCTGTCCTGTCTGTCCTGTCTGTCCTGTCTGTCCTGTCTGTCCTGTCTGTCCTGTCTGTCCTGTCTGTCCTGTCTGTCCTGTCTGTCCTGTCTGTCCTGTCTGTCCTGTCTGTCCTGTCTGTCCTGTCTGTCCTGTCTGTCCTGTCTGTCCTGTCTGTCCTGTCTGTCCTGTCTGTCCTGTCTGTCCTGTCTGTCTTGTCTGTCCTGTCTGTCCTGTCTGTCCTGTCTGTCCTGTCTGTCCTGTCTGTCCTGTCTGTCCTGTCTGTCCTGTCTGTCCTGTCTGTCCAACAAGAGTTTGAACAAGAATATGTCAAAATTGAGATGCCTTCATATTTTGGAAATTTTCTGACAAATAAATGCAAAGCTTTTGAAAAAGTACAGGAATCAGTGCCTTCTGCACCCAAGTATTCCCAATCTTTTCCTCAAGACAAGCCCAGGGGTTATTCACAAAATTCCACCTCTTCAGGGTACGGTAGGAAGTGTGCACCAGTCTACCACAACTCGGTTTCTGACACAGCACAGTTTGGTTTTTCAAAGAGTGATAAACAAAAGTGCCCTTTGTGTCGATCGGCACATGGGTTATTCAGGTGTCATTTATTTCTGTCAAAGTCACCCCAAGAACGGCTAAACTTTGTGAATCAGCATAAGTTATATGTGAATTGCTTACGTTTACATCCTAGCCAAACAACTTGTCCTAATTCGATGAGATGCAGAATCTGCAATCAGTTTCATCACTCAACTGTTCATGTTATCAGGTCAGCTACAGCTTCAGCTACAGATCCTAATAACAGTCAGTTAATATCAAACCGACAGTATGTTCCTGTTTTTAATCAGCAAAACATTACAACAGCTTCACAGCCATATCAATCATCACCTAGCTAATCAGCTACAGCTTCTCAGCTACAACCAGTATCCACAGCTACTCAGCTATCCTCATCACCACAGAGCTATTTAGTTACATCTAACTATCGGCAACAACAGCTTCCTGCTAACAATCAGTTTTCAGCTACTCAGCTACAATTCCCAGCTACTCAGCTACAGTCTATATCAGGCATTTCCCAAGCATCTGTAGGTATGCAACCGGCTATACAGCAGCAACCTACACATGCTAATCAGCATCATACACAGTCAGCTACTTAGCTACATTTTCCAGCCACTCAGCTACAATCAAAAGGCAGCACTTACTCGACCCAACCGGACTCAGTGAATACATGCTCATCGACCAACTCCAAGTTTACTTGTCTGTTACCCACAGCAGAGGTTGAAATTCAGGATGGTCATGGCAATTTTTGTACATTACGAGTACTTCTTGATTCCGGAAGTATGGTGACTTTAATTTCTGAACCCTGTGTAAATCGCTTAGGGTTAAAACGACAGCATTATTCAGTTCCTATCCAAGGCGTCACTTCATATGCTAAAGGGATTACTCATTGTCTCATCAGACCAAAAGATAAACCTGAGCCAACCTTTACATTTGAAGCTATCATATTGCCTTCTGTAATTGCATGTCAACCTAGAACTTCTGTTGACATTTCCAGTTTGTCATATATCAAAGGCTTTTCTATGGCTGACAGTAAACTACACAGACCTGGTTCGATCGACCTCCTGTTAGGTGCAGATCTAGTAGCCTACATGCTAGGTCCTGGACGCATCTTCGGTAGTCACAACCAGCCTGTTGCACTAGAGACCGTCTTTGGCTGGATTTTACAAGGCAAAGTTTCTACATCTAGTTTTAGTGATCCCCTTCTTAGCTATCATATTTCCATAGAACCTCAGGTAGATGTGATTTTGCAAAAATTCTGGGAAATCGAACAACCACCAAAGTTATGCAATGTTTTGTCTCCTGATGAAATTAAATATGAAAATATATATAAGAAAACTGTTTCTAGGGAATCATCAGGAAGATTTGTAGTATCACTTCCATTCAAACATCCCCAACCGGACTTTGGTGACATACATTCACAAGCCCTTCGGCGTTTCACCTATCTGGTGTCCCGGCTTTATAAAAATCCAGATTTGCACCTTGCATATTCTAAGTTTATAAATGAATATCTCAAGCAGAACTTCATTTCTGAAGTGCCTCGCTCAGATTATTGTTCTCAATCAGCTTTTTATTTGCCACACCACTGTGTTCGAAAATCTGATACCAGTTCTACCTTATCAGTACGGGTAGTCTGGGACGCCAGTGCAAAGGGCTCTAAGGGCGTCAGCCTTAACGAAACACTCTTTCCTGGTCCCAAACTGCATCAAGATTTATCTGCAATTTTATTAAAATTTAGAACATATCCAGTTTGTTTTATTTCAGACATTCGTCTAATGTATAATCAAATTATTATAACTCCTGAACAAAGGAACTATCAGAGATTCCTTTGGCGTTTTTCTAAGGCTGAGGAAATTAAAGAGTACACTCTAGATCGAGCCACTTTTGGTGTTTCTTCTGCACCCTACTTAGCCTTACGAACTATTAAAGAGTTAGCTACCCTTCAAAGGGAGAACAACCCCCTTGCATCCCAAGTACTTCAAGAGTCCGTATATGTGGATGATTGTTTGAGCGGCGCCGATTCTGTCGCCTCAGCACTTCATTTACAAGCAGAACTTATTTCCTTATTAAAAAAGGGAAACTTTGAACTTCGGAAATGGGCTAGTTACCACCCAGCTCTTCTTGCTTCCATACCAAGCTCTCACAGGAAAATAAGTTTTGATACCGAGGGTCCGGACTACATAAAAGTCCTGGGTCCTCAATCAATCAAGTGGAATCCTACACTTGATTGTTTTACTTACTCTTGTACTCCTATTGAAGCTATTTGTACTAAGAGAAATGTGCTATCTCAAATTGCTGGAATCTTTGATGTTCAGGGTTACCTTTCTCCTGTTGTTCTGCTTGCAAAACACATTTTGCAACAAATCTTCATCTCCAGGATGAAATAGCTCCTGAAGTTATTGTAGATATTTGGGAACGCTTTAAACAAGAGCTACCCCCACTTTCTAAAATACAGCTACCACGCTTAATCATTTCTGATAAATATTCACGATTAGAAATTCATGCTTTTTGCGACGCCAGTACCATAGGGTATGGTTGTTGTATATATTTTCGTTTCACTACTCATATAGGAAAAATAGAAACTTGTCTCATCTTGGCAAAATCAAAGATGGCGCCACTCAAGACTCAATCTGTGGCACGCTTGGAGCTTTGTTCTGCTTATTTGTTAAGCAATCTCTTGCAATTTGTCAAAGATTTCTATAGTAACTTACTTACATTCGACGCGGTCAACGCTTGGTCAGACTCGCAAGTGGCACTAGCTTGGCTAACCAGCTCTCCCCACCGCTGGAAGACATTTGTGGCCAACAGGGTCGCCCACATCCAAGAGGTTGTTCCTATCCAATCCTGGAAATATGTACCTACAGCCTTAAATGCGGCTGATTGTGCCTCTAGAGGAGTATCTCCTTTAGAGCTACTCGAACATCCACTGTGGTGGCATGGTCCCGAATTTCTAGTTCAAGACTACAGCAGCTGGCCAGACCAACCAGCTATCATCTTGGATAAGCTTCCCGAAGCTGCGGCTGAAGAAAAGCATTCATGCTTTCATATTGCTGTTAAAGCTCCAAGCTTAGTCTTAACACTTCTAACAAGATTTTCATCTTTAAGAAAAATTCAACGCTTTATCGCATACTATTCTAGATTTTTAGATTTCTATTTTAAACGAAAAGCATTTAAGTCGCAAGTTATTTCTCCTTCTGAAATGCATCATACACTTATGATCATTGTGAAAACGGTCCAGAAGGATAGTTTTTCTGAGATACTTCGAATATGTCAACAGAATGACACACTCCCCAAACCTTTCAGAAAACTAGCTCCATTCATAGATGAATCAGGAATCCTGAAGATTGGGAGGTCGTTTAAGAAAATCTACCAATATCTGCTTTGATGCTAAGCATCCTATCCTGCTGCCTCAAAAGCACAGACTCACTGAACTTATTATAGAGCAGTATCACCTTGATCATTTTCATCCAGGTCTTAAGACCTTGCAAAACCTTATTGTCCAAAGCTTTTGGATACTATCTCCCAGAAGCGCGATCTATCGATGCGTGTTCTCTTGCATAAAATGTTTCCGTTCAAAACCTCATTCGTATCTACCAGTCATGGCCGACTTACCAAAATACCGCATTTCTCAATTGAAAGCATTTTCTCAAGTTGCTCTTGACTATGCAGGCCCTTTCAAAATTTTGGCGGCAAAGAGACAGCGAGGTGCTCAAGTCTGTACAAAGGCTTATATCTCCCTCTTTGATTGTGTATCCACAAAGGCCATACACTTAGAGCTCGCCTCTGATCTTTCCACAGAAGCTTTCTTGGCAAGCTTTCGCCACTTTATCGCGCGTAGACGCCGAGTCTCTTAAGTTTTTTCTGATCAGGGAACCAACTACAAAGGAACATTCACTGAGCTTTTATCTCTTGCGGAAGCTGCTGCAACGAAATTGTCTATAAAATGGCATTTCAACCCTCCAGGCGCCCCTCATTTTAATGGATTGAGTGAGGCCGGAGTCAAGGCCGTCAAAACACATCTTTATAGAGTCATTGGCGATCAGCTTTTGACTTACGAAGAGTTCTACACC
This sequence comes from Aspidapion aeneum, assembly GCA_963576565.1. Lineage (NCBI taxonomy): Eukaryota > Metazoa > Arthropoda > Insecta > Coleoptera > Brentidae > Aspidapion > Aspidapion aeneum. Next base: position 93,341,925 of record OY755039.1, read on the forward strand.
GTACTTACAGGTATTGAAAGCTTGTTAAACTCAAGACCTCTGTGTAGCATTAGCGAGGATCCAAATGATCTCACTCCTTTGACCCCAGGTCATTTCTTGACAACAGAACCTCTTACGTCATTCCCTGAACCTGACCTTACCGAGATCCCTCAAAATCGGCTCAATCGTTGGCAACTTCTGCAGCAAATGTAGTCTCATTTCTGGACACGTTGGAGTCAGGAATATTTGCATACTCTTCAATCGCGGTGCAAATGGACCAAATCGACACCAAACATTACAGAAAACAAACTCGTCGTTATTAAAAATGAACAAAAACCACCCCGAGAGTGGGTTCTCGGTCGTGTAATGCGCGTCCATCCGGGTGAAGATGGAATCGTTCGCGTTGTAACTGTCAAAACTCAATTTGGCACCTTACAGCGTCCCGTAGTAAAAGTATGTCCTTTGCCTGAGTAATAGGTCGAACCTCTTGCTCTTAGTTTAGAATTAGTTATTTTTTTTTTTTCTTTTAATTGGACCCGGGATTTTAGCGGTCTAATCGTTTTCGGTATTTTTAATTACGTTACAAAAACCTATTATGTTTTTGGCGAGTGGAATGTCGGAAACTGACGTTCTGCATTTTTTTCTTATTTATAATTTTTAGTTTTAATTAATCGTTTTCGGCTGCTTTCAAACTACCGTAAAATATTGTTTTAAAATTCAAATAAGCGCGCGAAATCATGACGCACAGGTCTGCCCCGGCACCTGCGCGCCCCATACCTGTGACGACGAAAAATGACACTTCCGTCAAATCTGCGATACCGGCATGCTGCCAACAATTTTCTTGTACTTATAATTAAAATTTAATTACTGTCTTTCGACATATTTTCACTAGTGTGTGCAAGCTGGAAAAAGGGCTACAAGAACATCGAAGGGTTGGCCAACCAAGAACAGCTCGAACGAGAATAAGGGGTAAGTGCCAGCAATCTTGTGCGTCCGACATAGTTTATTCCTAAACTTTTATATCATTCCAGCAAACCAATAGGTAAATCCTATTGGAAATAATTTACGGTCCTTTGAATTACGCCTAGAGCGAACACTAGCCTTTGACGCAAAAATATGAATTTTCATTTTTTTGTGGGTTACAACGTTTCAGAATTAGGGTGACGATAAGTTATTGAGAAAAACCTGTTCTACTATATTCCAAAAACTGCATATTGATGGGATGCTCCGTTCAGAAGTTAGCATTTTTTATATTTTTAAACTATCAAAAAATTGTCATTAGTATTAATGACTTTTGACCAAAATCTAATCGGCTCTGAAGTGTATTGTACAAGGTGTTCAATTTTTGATGGTATTGAATGGGAAACTCAGTTCTTATAAAGGATAGAGACCTGGGAATTGCACATTACTGTCCCCAAATTTAGAGTTTAGTTTCTTTCTAGCTCTTGTAATTTTAAAGCTACAAGCGAAAATTCAAAAATTTAGAATCCCATAAATCCGCTATTAGGGCAGATATTTCTATTCGATTAAAATTTTTCAACAGACCGTTGATCCTGTCAATAAAATGACGTCGGGTCGAATTGGAGAATTCAGGAAAAATGAAGAAAGAAAATACGGATCTGGAATTTGTTCAATTTTTTTTTATAGCTAGGTGTTAATCGGGGACCCAATGCGAAGCAAAAAATTTAAAAAAAAATTAAGGTCCGTATTTTGCTTATGAATTTTTATTCTGAAATCTAGAATCCGACTCGTCGAACCAAAAATTTGAAAACGTCATTTTATTGACAAGATCAACTGTCTATAGAGAAGTCTTACCAAATATATGACAGATTTTTCAATTTTCTCTTGTAGCTCCAAAACTACAAGGGCTAAAAAAACTTTTTAGGTGAGGGCGGACCCATCCAAGAAAAAAATTATTTGGATAATGCTTGGAGCATTTTCCAAGAGCTCTCTAACTGTGTATTGTATTATGCGATATTGCCACCCGTAATAATGGTGATGGGGAAACCTGTCTAAGTTTTTAAAATATTATTTTCAGTATATTATAAGAGATTTTCAACAACATCCATTAAAGAAACCCGTAATGGATTCTGAATACATATCTATACAATAACGTAGTCATCCGTGTGTGTCTTAGGATGTGGATACCGACTTCTATAGCCTACGGGTAGACGCGTCATGGGCCTAGATTTCCATTACCGGGTGGGCCAAAAAAAACCGGAATTTTTTTTTTCAATATAACTTTTGCACTATACCATCGACTTTAATCAGACAAACTGCACTTGACAGAAAATTAATCAGAGTTTTGACTAAATAAATTTTTTTGTGCCTCATCTGAAAATCCAAGATGGCGGACGAAATTAAATTATACCCTTCAAAGATGCTCGTTTATTCTTGTGTTGCGAACATGTTTTAATTATTTATTTGAATCAGTAAAAAAGCTGCATTCTTGCCACGCACAACAAGGTACGAATCAGCAAAATCGGTTCGATGATTTAAAAAAAAATATATTTTTGTTTTAACCATTGTTTGGAACATTATACGATTGCCTTGCCAATCATGTCTGCACTTATTTCCTTATAAATTCAATACTACTGAACCGATTTTAATAAAATAATAAATATACTGGTAAGAATTGATTGCTGTTTGATGATAATGATCAAAATTTATCGCCATCTTAAAATTTAGGATGGCGGACAGAATCATACTCTATTCTTCAAAATCGCGTGTTTATTCTTATTTTCTGAAAATGTTTTAGTCTTTTTTTTAATCTATAGAAAAGCACTTCTTTTCTCCCGCTTAACAAGGTACAAAGTAATTAAATCAGTTAGGTGGTTCTCACAAAATCTGATTTTGTTTACACCATTGTTTTACAAAATAAAAGATTAAAATTTATTATTACTGAACCCATTTTAGTGAAATAAAAAACATCACGGCGCAGACTGATTAATCTTTAAAGTTTGCACCATGATGTTTTTTATTTCACTAAAATCGGTTCAGTAATAATGAATTTATAAAGAAATGAATGCAGACAGGATTGGCAATGTAAAACAATGGTTAAAACACAATCCTATTTTGTGAGAACCACTACACCGATTTTATTAATTTGTACCTTCGTATGCGGGAGAAAAGTAGTGTTTTTCTATAAATAAAAAAAAAACACTTAAACATTTTCGCAAAATAAAAATAAACACACCAGTTTGAAGAATCAAGTATGATTCTGATGAAATGAGATGGCGGAAACTTTCGATAACAATCTTCAAAGAGCAATAAATTCCCACCACGATTTTTTTTATCTCACTAAAATCGGTTTAGTAAAAACGAATTTATAAGGAAATTAATTCAGACCGGATTGGCAATGCACTCGTAGAATCTGTAAAACAATGTTTGAAACAAAAATACATTTTTTAAGAACCACCACACCGATTTTACTAATTTGTACGTCGTTGTGTGGGAGAAAAGCAGGATTTTCTATAAATTAAAAAAAAACTAAAACTTTTGTGAAAATAAAAATAAACACGCCATTTGGAAGATTCAAGTATAATTCTGTCCGCCATCTTGAATTTTAGGATAGCGATAAATTTTGATCTTGATCTTTAAAAAGCAATCAATTCTCACCAGGATGTTTTTTATTTTATCAAAATCGGTGTAGTAGTAATGAATTTATAAGAAAATAAATGCAGACATGACAGGCAAGGCAGTCGTATAATATGCAAAACAATGGTTGAAACAAAAATATTTTTTTTAGAACCACTGAACCGGTTTTGCTGATTCGTACCATGTTGGGCGTGCCAAGAATAGAGCTTTTTTAGTAATTTAAAAAAATAATTAACACATGTTCGCAACACAAGAATAAACGAGCATCTTTGAAGGGTACATTTTAATTTCGTCCGCCATCTTTTATTTTGAGATAACGAACAAATAATTATATTTAGACAAAACTCTGATTAATTCTCTATGAAGTGCAGTTTGTCCCATTAAAATCGATTGCATAATGAAAAATAATTTTTTTGTTTGAAACTCGTAGACAATGATTGTGTAGAAATAAAATTTCGGACTTCCATTGTCTTTATTTATTTTATTTTAAAACACGACGTTAATAATTTTGCCGGTTTTTTTTGGCCAACCCGGTATATCAAGCTTTTACCTCATCTGATCACATATAAGAAGTAAGAGTTTAATGAGCAAGACAGGGATGAAAATCGAATTTCGGTTTGGTAATTCCGCGCTCATGCAACATCGCAAAGATATTTCTAATGGCTTGTCTTAGATAAATAAGGTCAGTGGTGGCGAAAAATAAAAATTTTGAGTGTCACTAGCATTTTTTTATCAACAATTTTAGAAAAATTAAAAAATAAATAGATTGTTATCTATCTTTGCATAATGAATGATTCATGAATACTTACTTAACTTTAAATCTATCATTTCTCATCTCTGAGGGTCCCGCTGCACTTTCTGTCTGTGTGTTTACAAAATTTGAATCATTCTCTTCACTAAAAAAAGTGTGAAAAGAATTTGTTAGCATGCAAGTGCAGTTTTCATCTTAAAAATCGACAAATGTTCTCCCTTGCAAATAAAAGGTTTTCTTTCTTTGAACAAGTGTCTTCTTCAACTCTTCTTTTCTTGAGTGGACTACAAGTTATTCTGGAGTCAAATTAAATTTCGGAACTAAAAATTTTCAATGTTGTTATGTCAAAATATCGTTATTTTTTATTTACTTTATAACAAGCAATGATGAACTAAAAATTAATATTATTTATCAAAATCCCCAAAACATTAAGCTCTGAAACTCGAACAGCATTATAGCTAGGTACATAATATTATTATTATTTTAAATTTTCATTTTTCCTAAAAGTGCACTTAATCATATTTTGCATTGCATTCATATACTTATTCTTTTTATTGAAACCGGTTGGGTGTTGAGAGTTTAAACAAGTGTACTTTTTTTTGAACAAGTCATCATGGATATTAAATTAGTCCAAAAAAAAATATGCCATATTACAGGCACTAGAGATACCGCAAGTGGCGCCCTCTACAAAATCTATCAAAAATACATTCGTATTTCTCGACACAACAAACCCCCACACATCAATTTTTGTTCCAAAACACCTAAAAACCATTTGCTAGAGACAAAATTTAAAAAATAAATTTAACACCCTGTATCTTCTAAACCACCAACTTTCGGACAAAGGCAAATATGAACAAATAGTATTTGGACTAGAACTCACCCTGTATATTTACTTGAAGCCAGGATTTCACCTACTTGAGACACCTGATCATTTGCTTATTTTTTTCAGGATTTTTTACTTGCTAAGGAAAATACATTATTTACACAGGATCACGTGTATTTTTCTAGGATATTTTTTTCTTCTTGTTGTATTATCATCGGACCACTATGTGTATACCAAATTGTATCCAAATCGGAAAACGGGAAGTGTGTCAAAAACATATTTTTCTATAGAAAGGGTGGGGGTAGGGGTGGGAGGACATTTTTAATGTTGTATTGTCATGAGACCACTATGTGTGTACCAAATTTCATCCAAATCGGATAATGGGAAGTGTGTCAAAAACGCTTCATAAGATTTGATAGATAGTTAGTTAGATAGTTAGATAGTTAGACAGAACACCTGAAGCTAAATAAAAACTTGTAAAATCTGGAAATTTGCCACCGCGGTATATCCCTAAAGTAAGCGATCAAAAACAAGCAGAGAGTATCAAACTGAAAACTTCTTGAATTTTGTCTAGAAACTTTTGATGTTGCACTGATTATGCATTAGATATCAACTTTATATTGGTTTTCTTATATGGAGTAAGTTCTGCGAACGTATATTAAGTTACAGAGAAACTCTTAAGTAAGTAGGTACTTAATATGCATGCCTTATATTTCTTAGATTTTCTATAAATAATTAATTGCTTCTGTATCTGTGTACAGATGACAAAAAAAAATTGTACCATCATTTTTCTTTTTCGATAAACTTTCCAACACGGTGCCACAAATGGGGTCATTTTATTTGAAAAAATTGAATTTTGGTGGACCACTTTCCGGGAATCCATTCAAAAAAAAATTCCATCAAAAATATTGTCCGTTGAAAGTTATAATTGATTGTTTTTGGATCATTTCAAGAAACTTACATCTAATCGGCTAGCGGATTTATTCCAACCTGCTCAATTGTTATATGTTTTTTTTATACTGGGACTTTTCCATCCATACTAGGATCAATCGCCCAGTTTATTCCTCGAAAAATAGGTTTTTAGACATAAGCTCATCACACAAAAAAATGCATAAGCGCATAGCATGGCACATAGTGATGCAAAGCCAATCAGCGATCGAATAGCAGCGGCCATATTGGATTTGCGTAAGAAAAGTCCATAAGGTTGAACTTCTATGCGCCATGCTATGCGCTATGCATTTTTGTGTGAGATCGGCTATAACAACACAACCATGCGTTAAGTGGGACTCGAACCCACAAGCTCGCGAAACGCCGTGATCATGGCAGTCCGCTCGAATATATGCTACCATCATAGCAGCGATATATCCGAAGCAGGACCACTACACAAGCGGACACGAACTCACACTTTTGTTATATGTTCTATTCAAACCTAACCACACTAAACTAGAACTAAACCTTAAACCATTATAGACTACCTATCATACCGAAGATTGAAACCAACTTGTGTTTGTACTTATTTTTAGTTGAAACTTGTGAGCATAATGTCTAAATACAAAGCGCACTCTATGTTATCTGTATTATACTTTTAGTTTTTTCAGTTCGCGGTCCCAACGGCGCCATCAAAACCACGTAAACATTGAACGCGGGGTAAATAACCTCGCGGAAAAGAACGCGCAAGACCAACCCCGCTCCTATTAATGAAACCGCGTAGATCACTACCGCGTGTTTCACAACCGCGCCATACAAACATCGCGCGAAACATCGACCGCGTCGTTTTAAACCGCGCAGGCAAATATCGCGCTAGTAATTTACAGCGCCTTATTTACAATTGCGCTAAAAAAACTAGAACGCGGTATTTGCATAATGGCAATGAATACACAACTCTATAAGAAATGCAGCTTAATTAAGGCCACTCGAGCCCCTAGCATAAAGCAGCGGGTAGATGGATATGTTGTTACTTCGGCTAGTACGTAGAGCAGCGGGTACATGGATCTGCTGTTACTTCGGCTAGTACGTAGAGCAGCGGTGAGAGGGTGCTATTTTTAAAGATTTTTGGCGGCCTCTCTCTGCGAAATCTGAGATCTAAAATTGGGGGCGACTGCTCGATCGGGAAGTAGGCGCCATCACTCTGGGAAAGAACTAACTCGTCCTGTGGCCTGGCTGAGTAAAGTTTTTTATATAAATGGGGTCTTTTCATAAAAAATATATTTTTGTGTCTTTATCGTATCATTTGTAAACCCGATTAAGCAATAATAATTTGTAATTATATCGTCATTGCTTTCTTTAAAGCTCTTCCTCCTATGTGTTCAAAAGGAAATTTTACAGGAAATTTTACAGGTAGGAAAATAAGTAAGTAAGTAAATTTTATTCAGTAAAAAATAAAAAATACATACATTGCTTAGAGTTAGATATACAGTATACTGAATCAATGTGCAATAGTATTTATTTACACTAATTAATGTTTAGGTTAATATTTAATTATAGTTGTAAAATCTCTATAGGAATATTTTAAAATATATAGCTTGGTTACAATAGTAGCTACCCTACTACTACTAGCCGTGAATATTTATTGGAAATTATAATAATCAACAATTTTTCATTCTTATGATGATTTTCTGATGGGTTCAAAAGGTGAGTAGTTAGTTCTAAATCTTTTACACTAAGCAGAAGAGATCATGAACATTATAAGAAAAGTACTCTGGCTCATCTCAATTGGTGGAAAATATACCTGACAGAAAATTTGCGGATCCAAAAAGTGAGTTATATTACACACTAGAGTTGGCGGGAGAACAAACAAGCTCCCGTTACGACAGTGTATTTTCTTTTAAATCTGTGTAGTAAAGTCCTTGCCATGGGCAGTTAAACTTTTGTGACATTTCCAACCTCTTTATGTATCATAGGCATACTGACAGCAACAAAAAAAAATTTGAACAATGGTATGAGTTGTTTTTATCCGTGCATTTTATTTGTTATCCTACAGTCAGCATCTTTTTATCCAGAGTCAATGACAGTTTTACCTTTAAATTTATACCAACATGACATGTTTACTTGTTAATATATTTCTGGTTAGGAAATATGTTTATTTCATGTCAAACTTAAAAAAATGTAACTGCGAATGGCAAGGACTATAGACAATGGAATAAAATTCATTCGACTAGATATGACAGGAGAAGCAAGAACTGGGAGAAGATAAACAGAAGAATTTGCTTCTATTTGCTTCTCTTTCTAAGCAGGCTTCCCCATGGCCTTTTTCCTATGTGGTTTATTTTTTTAAACTTGTAATTTAAAGTAATTACCTATCGGTGTTGTCTAGTCAATGCTTTCGAACCGATGTTTTTTTAACTTTAAACCATTGAACCAGCTAAATTATTGGTTTTTAGTCTACACACTACTATCCTTTTTAAACTAATAAGTGTTTACAAAATTGTGTTTCAAACATTTAATTATGTGTTTTTCAAAATAAAGGTTCGAAAACAAATACGACTTATTTATTGTTAGGGATTTTTTGGGACTTTTAAAATAGCGGGTATTTTAGTCGATATTATCGTTAATTTCACTAATCTTAAAGATGACATTTGGATAGTTGGTTTAAAAATAAAGACCCTGTTATCCATCCATCCATTCAATGTGATTTAAAATTGACAAAATATTTTTATTTACTTACTTTTTGCAACGTAAAGTTATAAAACACCCGCAAAAACACTGCAAACATGTCAACAAATAGCCAGACTTTCTAATCTATCAATTTTAAGTTTAATTTAAAGCACAGATCATGAACAGATGGCAAAATTGACGCCGCGCAAACAAACCATTTTTGTGAACTCTGATGATGATTTTTTAAAAATGGTTATTTTAACTAAATAGCACTAGACCCTTTTTTGCCAATTCCAGATTTTATACCAATATTTTTCAAATTGTTTTTTAAACTGATTTAAACTTCAAACTAATTACAATTCGTTTTTCGAGCTAAATAACATTGGATATGTTTTTTAAATTAATTATGATTTAAGCTGTTGTTCCTTAAGTCAACATTTTTAAATTGCGTAACGCAGAAATTTTGTAGAGCATTTTAAAGAAAAAAAATTAAAAGCATTGAGACCAAGAGTGTAACGCAAGGCTACACCCCTTGAGGGTTACGTAATTTAAGAATAGTGCCTTAAAACTACATACCTATTTACCGAATTATTTTGCAAACTAGGGCGGTATCTATTATAATGGATAGCTCTCTACATAAACCTTGCTTGATATTTATCGCAAAAAGCAATAATATTTTGTAATAATTTTTATTTGTTCAGAATGACTTACAAGCTTTTTAGTTTCATAAGAAGACCTGTAATTTATCACGATGATTATGATGATTATTTTAAACTATTAAATAACAACAATAAATATATTAATTAAAGGTAAATAAAAAAAAATATATTGTTTTAAGTAAAACGATTTTATTAAAAAAGTGCCGTAAAAATAAAAAATAATTTAACAGGTTTCTTTTTACTACAGTTTAGTTTTAACAATCGCGATGGCGCGATTATTAAAGAAGCCAACCAAATCTAGATGTATACTCGCAACCATTTATATCGGCCTTAAAAATATGTATTTAAAAAAGTGTTTTTATATTTTTTACTTTTTAGTCTTAATTAAAAAGAAACAAAATGCAGGATGTTTCATTATTACAGTCGAACCTCTGTTACTCGAACCTCTATAATTCGAACCTCTCTATAACTTAAACCTTTTAGGTGGTCCCTGCACTTTTTATATGTATTTTAACCTCTTTAAATCGAATTTCTATAACTCGATACTATTTTAGTTGTCCCTTTAAGTTCGAGTTATAGAGGTTCGACTGTATTTATAATAAATCATAAATCTACCCTTTACCAACCGATTTTTTTCCTAAAATTGTTTTGTTACCAGATTAAAGATTTGATTCAAAAGTAATGAATTTACCCCCTTTACAACCCTTACTCACGCCTACCCACGTTGTTTGTTAATAAAATTTTATTGTCACCAGATCAAATCATAAACGTGAAAACCGCATATTCTTATCTGTTTTGGTTCCAAAGTTATGAATTTACCTCCTTTAGAGCCCTAACCTATCCCCTACCTTCGTCCTTTTTCCATATAATAATATTGTCTCCACATCAAATCATAAATCTGAAAACCGCATGTTCCTATCTGTTTGGTTCCAAAGTTATGAATTTATCCCCTTGACACCCCGCATACCCTACCGGACCAAATTTTTTTATATATTATTATATTAAATACTCTGCCAATCTATGGGCACCTAAGCTCACACTAGGTACTATAGTTATAGTGTACGTGTGAGCTAACATAACTAAAAACTGAAATATATTTTATTCAACTCCAGACTCAATTACCTTTCGTTTGATACCACACAAGCCATGTTTTGACTTAAACTCTAATTTTTAAAATCTATCCCCACCCTTTTTTTAAAAACTAAAATGTATTTTGTTTAACTTCAGACTCATTTACCTTTCGTTTGATATCACACACGCCATATTTTCACTTAAACTCTAATTTTTGACATCTACCCCCACCCTTTTTTTTAAATAACTTAAAATTCATTTTGTTTAACTCCAGACTTAATTACCTTTCGTTTGATATCACACACGCCATATTTTCACACAAACTCTCATTTTTGAAATCTACCCCCACCCTTTTATTTGGCTTGCGTTTTGTGGATTTCGTTCATTTTTAAATGGGACCACCACGGCCCAAGACCCAGCCTAGGTACCAAATTTCATTGAAATCGGACAAGCGGTTTTTGAGTTATGCGGGTTGGTCGTTACAGACAGACATACAGACAGACAGACAGACAGACGGTGAGACAAGACAGACGGACAGACGGCGAGACAAAAAAGTTTTCACTATAGTATAGTAGTAGTGTGAGCTAAAATGAATCGCAATATTTGATAGACAGTCAGACATGCTTTGTGAAGTTAAATAAAATCGTTTATTAAAAACAAACTAACAAGATATCCGTATCATCATTACCACGCCCCCAAACTTGTTTCTTGTTTGTTTTAGATATGTTTGCAAAAAATTAAAATTAAAAATGTTTTTTGACAATATTTAACAAAGTAAGTCTTACTAAAATTAAATTACTTTGGACTTGCAAATTGTGCAAAAAGCCTTCGAAACAGGAAACGGCTTAACGTTCAATGAAGCACTTGGAGAACAGGTTTTTCTGAGGGTTTGAAGGTAGATTCCGATATGACTTATGACCACACGATTTTGCGTGTAGAAAAATAAGAGCCATTACATAAAATCTTATAGCAGAATTTGCGGGAATGACCATGACCTTGTCTTTGGCCCTAATAGATTTATAAAAAAAACTTCCCTATAACCTTTGATTTGTTTGGTGATCCGCGCTCTAACCAGGTTGGTTCTAAAGTATCAGGATGAAGTGTGAATATTTTAATTGTCCAAACACTCGGTACAATTCAAAAGTGGCTTTTTTTTCATTTCCTACAGACCCTTCCTTGTTGCAAAAATGGAATTATAATTGCGGCAACGTTAGTTTAATGTTAGGAAGTGAAGAGGGTAGACATTATATTTGTGACCAACAGTTTTTGCCTAAGTATATTTTGCACAGCAACCGTCGAAAATGTTTATTGAAAACCGCAGTGCCAATTAACTGGGTCACAGATAGTGGTAAGTTTGTATATTAGATGCACCTATAAAATAATACAAAATTTAGTTGATAAGTACAGGGTGTCACAAATTCAATGCATTTGGGGGGTTTCAGGTATTTTTATGGGAAATTGAAAAAACTGACCCCCACTTGCGAGTATCTGCGGTCCGCGGTCATTACCTATGACCAAGGGAGGGGCCATTGGTTACCCTAAGGGTGAAAATTTATCTTGCTCTCATTTTCTGCCCAAACAAATTGCTTAGGTGGGTCACAGGTCCCATGGTTCGATGTCCTAAAAAAGCTTAAAGTAGGGAGGTATAACGTATATTAGTTCAGGCCCTACGGGGTCGGGTACTGCGTTTAATGATAGAAGCAACACACTTGGTATGGATAGACATAAGACTCGTCCGAACATTTTACGAAAGGGAACCACCCCCCCACCCCTGGTAGGGGGGTGGTTCCCCCCCTTAAACGTGCTTTTTGATAGTTTATTGCTAATAACTCGAAAACAGTCAACTTTTTCAAAATTCTTCTGGAGATCATTTTTCAAGCGGATACAATTTCTTTTCCAACGATGTTCCTTAGTGCCCTCTGACGACAGTGGTGCGCATTCCATTGGCGTACGATAAAAGGGGAAAATCTTTAAAATATTTTTTTAATCTCTTTTTTGTGGTATTTTTTATCCTTTACACTATTTTTTTTTTAAAAGCCCATTGTATACACTTACATACTTATTACGCTAGACATATTTTTTCTAAATAGCCGCCTTGAAATAAAAATAAATGTGTTTGTAGAAATCCCTAAATTAGACAAAAATTTTGTAAATGAGAGTGAGTGAAAAAATATTTTTGGTTAGTAATAACTTAAAACTGACTTTTTCTTGTAATTTTTCTTTAAAGTGGGGGTAAAGGGGCATCCCCCTCTCACCCCCCTCAAAAGTGCTCTCTTACAGTATTTTCTCAAATATTTGCAAACTTTTAACTTGGCAAAAACCACCTAAGTAACAATTATTAGGGCTGATAAAAAGTCCTTTCTAACGATGTATAACACGCCACCCTACATCAGTGGCGCACGCTTTATATGGATTTAAATAAATAAGAGGTGTAGAAAAAACTTGTTTTTTTTTTAATTTTCTTAAATTGTACTGTCCTGCATGTCTGGTTTTCAAACTTATTTGTAAAGCTGAAGAAATTTCCTTTCCAACGATGTATATCACTTCCCCGTCAAGGCAGCGGTAGATCTAGCATAGACGCACCAAATATTTTTATTTCAATCAAAGAAAACAGTCATGTTAAAGAATTATTTTATTTTTACCAACTAACATATTTGTTTGTTTGAAATAAACTTGTTATTGCAAATAAATAAATTAGTAGTATTTGATTTAAATATTTCAAATTATTTGATTTAAATGTATTTTTGTTTGTCAATTAAACCAAATAACTCTAACGGATCAAATAAATCTTATTTAAAGAGACTAAATTAGTTATTTGAAAACAATAAATATTTTTATTTGAACCAAACAAGAGGACGTTTTGGACCTATTGAAATAACGAATTTGGTTGAGTCAAATAATGTTTTTTTGGGTTCAAATAAACACTTTTTTCTGTGTAGAATGTTTGTTACAAATATCGCTTCTTCTATCGTCCGTTTCATAAGGGCGTAAAACGTTTTTGGATCCTTAAAAATTTAGAAAATAGCCTTAACGCCTTTCTGCCTTAACACCGTCGATATGAAAAATACTCTGCCAATTTATGGGCACTTAAGCTCACACTGGGTACTATAGTTATAGTGTACGTGTGAGCTAATATTACTAAAAACTGAAATATATTGTATTCAATTCCAGACTCAATTACCTTTCGTTTGATACCACACAAGCCATGTTTTGACTGAAACTCTAATTTTTAAAATTTACCCCCACCCTTCTTTTTGAAATAAACTAAAATGTATTTTGTTTAACTCCAGACTCAATTACCTTTCGTTTGATATCACACACGCCATATTTTTACATAAACTCTAATTTTTGAAATTTTCTCCCACCCTTTTATGTGGCTTTTGTTCGGTGGATTTTGTTCATTTTTAAATGGGACCATCTCGATCCAAAACCCAGCCTACGTACCAAATTTCATTAAAATTTGGCAGGCGGTTTTTAAGTTATGCGCGTTGGTCGTTACAGACAGACATACAGACATACAGACAGACAGAAGGCGCAACAAAAAAGTTTCAAAATCATCTGAAACGCAAAGATATATAATAAATTTTGAAATCGGAGCAACTTTTTTTTTCTCGAAAAAAATTAGGATCACCATAACTCACAATACTATAGGTAGTATAGTATATGTGTGAGCTAATAAAGAAATTCGCTATTACCGGGTGGGCCAAAAAAAACCGGACATTTTTTTTTCATTATAACTTTTGAACTATCCATCGATTTTAATGGAACAAACTGCACTTGACAGAGAATGGATAGAGTTTTGACCAAATATATTCTTTTGTCCGCCATCGCAAAATCCAAGATGGCGGACGAAATAAAATTGTACCATTCAAAGATGCTCGTGTGTTGCGAACATGTTTTCATTATTTTTTTTAATTACTAAGAAAGCTGCATTCTTGCCAAGTACAACAAGGTACGACTCAGCAAAATCGGTTTAGTGGTTCTCAAAGAAAATATTTTTGTTTCAACCATGGTTTTGCATATTATACGATTGCCTTGCCAATCATGTCTGCCTTATAAATTCATTACTACTGAACCGATTTTGATGTAAAAAAATGCTTCCTGGTTTTTAAAGATCATGATCAAAATTTATCAACTCTTCTTCATCTTAATATTTAAGATGCGGACAGAATCATACTTGATTTTTGAAAATCGCCTGTTTTTCTTATTTTCTGAACATGTTTAGGTTTTTATTTTCTTTTATAGAAAAGTACTAGTTTTCCCCCGAAAAACGAGGTACAAATTAGTAAAATCGGTTTGGTGGTTCTCAAAAATTCTATTTTTGTTTTAGCCATTGTTTTACAGATTATACGATTGCATTGCCAATCCTGTCCGCATTCATTTCCTTACTTACTTACTTTACAATATTACTAAACCGATCTTAGTGAAATAAAGAAAAACATAGTGTTTAAGTTAATATGTCGGATAGAAACATACTTGACCCTTCAAAGAATCACGTTTATTTTTCGAAAATGATTTAGATTTTTCTATTATTTATAGAGCACTACTTTTCTCCCGCTTAACAAGGTACAAAGTAATAAAATCGGTAAAGTGGTTCTCACAAAATCTGCCATTTTTATTACAAATTATACGATTGCATTGCCAATCCTGTCTGCATTCTGTCTCTTCATAAATTCATTACTACTGAACCAATTTTAGTCAAATAAAAACATCATAGTGCAAACTGATTGATCTTTAAAAATCAATTCCCAACCATGATTTTCACTAAAATCGGTTTAGTAATAACGAATTTATAACCATCACACCTATTTTACTAATTTGTACCGCGTGTGAGGGAAAAGTAGCGCTTTTCTATAAATTAAAGAAAAACTAAAACGTTCTCGGAAAATAAGAATAAACACGCCATTTTGAAGAATCAAGTATGATTCTGTCTTCCACCTTAAGTTTTAAGATGGCGATAAACTTTGATCATGATCTTTAAAAACAAATCAATCCTAACCAAGATGTTTTTATTTTATTAAAATCGGTTCAGTAGTAATGAATTTATAAGAAAATAAATGCAGACATGATTGGCAAGGCAATCGTATGAAACAAAAATATTTTTTTTAGAACCACTAAACCGATTTTGCTGAGTCGTACCTCGTTGTACCTACGTGGCAAGAATGCAGCTTTCTTACTAATTAAAAAAAATAATGAAAACGTGTTCGCAACACAAGAATAAACGAGCATCTTTGAAGGGTACAATTTCATTTCGTCCTCCATCAAAATATATTTAGTCAAAACTCTGATCCATTCTCTGCCAAGTGCAGTTTGTCTAATTAAAATCGATAGTGTAGTTCAATAGTTATCATGAAAAAAAATGTCCGGTTTTTTTGGCCTGCCCGGTATGCTCCTTTTAGTATGCGACATTTCTCAAATTTTCATAAAAATCCAAAAAATGGATAAAACTATGACCTTTTAAAAAATTAAAATTTTCAGTTTTTTTTTCTCTTAATTTGCAACTGCCTCCGCTCTGGGTTTATATCACGGATCACCCAAATATTATAAAACAGAAAATTAAATTGACCTGGGTGGGTTGGTATTTATTAATCAGTCTACCTACTCTACGCGTTTTGCTTGACCTTCGACCGGCCGAATTCGCGTTGACGACAGCCGATGTTAACACCCAATGACACACGATTCAATTTTTGTTTTGCACGTGCGCCTATAGTGTTTCGTGGAACACTCGATCCGGCTTACCTACTTCTTTCTAAATTAAATTCGAATAGATATGTACATGATATTCACATTATAACAAGGGCGCGTGTCTCACCCACAATACCTGATATATATATAAATGTATGCCTCTTTATTATTTACATACAAAAAAGTGAGACAAAAGTTTTAAGCTCCGCGCGGGTGAATCCATTTACTTAAAAACCTCGTTTTCTGTTCGACTCTTGTTTCACCCAGCCTTCTCTGCCGCGCCGGTGAAATTAATTCCCAAAAACTCACGTTACGCCCGCCGGCTAAATCTAAAGCGCCTTCGCCAATCGATACCACTAGTTCTGTACCCACAGTCTAGTTTCCTACAAAGGTAGTAAATTTCTTCTGTTATGGTCGATTTAATCAACCCAAAATTAAAATTACTTCGTTTCGTAATTTGAGCGACATCTGTGGAGACCGCTATAACTAAAATAATCAATATAGGGAGGCACTGGCGTATATATAGGGGGGGCCTGGGGGCCCCCCCCCCGAAGCTAAGATTTTTATAGATATTTTCGACATATTTCATGAAGACACACATAAAATAGCATAAAATACGCCCTCATGGGGTCTCGGGCCCCCCCCCCCCCAAAACTGCCTCGGGCCCACCCCGAATTTTTTTCTATATACGCCACTGTAGGGAGGGCTCGGGTGGCATTAATATAGCTGCATTTCTTATAGTTGTATTCATTGATAATGGTTCACGCCGTGATGTCCGCGGATCGATAACATTTATTTTCAATACCTATTTGTAGCAAAATTATTTCAATACGAATGTATTCAAAAATTAAGTCATAACAAAAACATTTCATGTAAAAAAACTAAGTATGCAAAAATGATATTCCGTAATATTTTAGATAAAAGTAATATGAACCAATTTATCCAAGACAATTTTTTTTAAAACTTTGCTATTACAGTCAAACTTCTTTATGTTCAATTTAGCACTTTGTCTAAGAGTCAGTTGCAGCCGTAATAGCCAAGTTTAGAAAAACATTTTCAAACTAGTAAGAACCTTTCATTTTGAAATTTGTATTGGAGAACTTGGCTTTACTTTTATCTTAATTCTTTTTACGGAATACCATTTTCGCATATTTGGTTTTTTTACATAAAATGTTTTTGTTATGATTTCACTCCTTTTTTAAAGGCTTTGGATAATATTTAAGTTTTAAAGTAATAAAATATGCGGAATATTATTGTTCAAAACTTTTGCAATGCCTTACTAAAAATTTTTAGAATTTTTTTCTGTGGTTATATTATAGTTCCTCTCAGCCTTCTAAAGCTCAGCTCTCTACGTTCTTGAATTTTTAGATAACTTTACATTTATAGGGGAGGGAAGTAAATTAAACTTTTGGTGTTTTTAAATTTTTTCCTATAGTTTTATCATACTTCCTATCAGTCTTCCAAAGCTCAGTTCTCTAGCGTTTCTGGAAGTGGGCAATAGTACTTTTACATAATTTTACATTTATAGGAGAAGGAAAAAACTTAAAATTTTGTGGTTTTTTTTATTTTTTCCAAGGGTTTGGTCATAATTTCTATCAGTCTGACAAATTTTGGCTTTGTAGCATGAGTGAGTGGGTGGCAATTTCGACTTTTTTTGAAATTTCGTAACTATTTTACTACTTTATGGAAGTCCATGAAACTTGTGAGGTGGTTAACTCTATTGAGTTTCGTAGCTTATTCCGAAGTAGAATTTTAGGTAGGTCAAATGTAGCTGAAATGTTTCAAGAAAAGATGGTACAGCAGTTTACGCGAACTTGGCGGGGCACTACCGTGTCCCCAGATTTAAATCGTTATATTAGTATGGTTTTTTCAAGGCAACGTATCAAAACCGTGTCAGTAAACCTCTATAGTTCAACTAAGGGGTCTCATCCTAAGGTTTTTTTTTCAAAAAGAACACACTAAACACAACCTATATGGCTCAAATTCACCGCGCGGTAAATAGATCGTACGCGATTTTCGTAGGCGCGGTAAAAGCCGTTAGTAGTGTTATAATACCACGCAATTTGTAGTAACGCGGTTCTGGCGGCGCGGTTGGGACCGTGAACCATTTTTTCATAACTTTTAATCAACCCTGTAAATTTCGTTGAAAGATTTTTATCCATACTTTTATTACCATATATTCATGGATAGAGATGATCTTTATTGAGCAGGATATCCCTCATACTATTAATGGAAAAACTTTTGCCATCGCATCGTCGGTCGTTGTGGTGGAAAAAATCATCGTGGACAAAGTTTTTCCTTGCGCGGTTATTAAACGTGGGTATTAAAAATTTATGCTGAAACGCACAAGCAGCCAATCATACCAATTGTATAAAATAAATATTGTCGCTTTCTAAAGCAAAGTTTAAACAAATTGAAATTACATTTTTACACCAAAACATAGTAGTCTGGTAAACTTTGTTGAACCTCTTGGTAACAGCTTATGGAGCCTTGCGTAAATTTCTGTGATGGCCTTAACACTCCAGTGGCATCCTAGGCCAATCATTAAAGCGAAAAAAAACCCCAAGTTTGCAAAAAGTGATGTAATCGCGATTTTGACATATGTTGTTCACATTTAAGTACTAAAAATTTTTTTGAGTTTTCGACCTTAAGGGGCGCCGGCTCCCCCCGCCATCTTGGATTTAGTATGCACGAAAAGGTTTTACTAGGTCCCTGTACATTAAAAAAAAAAAAAAAGGTTTTGCCAAAAGTTGAAGACAATAAAATTTTCTACAAAAATTCTATTGCACGTTTTCGAGTTATGACGTTAAAAATTTCGCTGCCATTTTTTGACGATTTTTTTTATTTAGTGGCCTTGAACTTCGAAACTGCTTATTTTTGAGAAAATCTTTAATGACATAAAATAAAGAACAACTAATAGCCTATAAAATGATATATCACAGAGTTCTCTGTGTCGTACCCTTGCTGAGATACAAACCCTGAATTTGTAAGCAGGACACCCGTTTCCTATGTATTTTCATGGTATTTGCAAATTAAAATAAATTATTCAGTTTTTATGAAATTTTCTTACAGAAAATGTGTTAATAAGTTTATTATAGAAAATCAAGTTGAAAGAAGTGGGCCAAGTCCACAGTTATTACTTAATTTGCGGATTATTTTTTAAGATCACGAAAAAAATAATATGTTTTAGGTTTTATTCAGTTTTCAAAAAAACAAAGCACTTTAGAAAGATTGTTAAAACTGCTTTTTTAGAGAAAATAAACTTAAACAGCGTATCACAAAATTGTGTTAAAGCTATAATTAACACTCCAGGGGCGTTCGCATATAGAAGTTATTTTCTTTAATAATTTTTTATTCAATTTTCTTAAAAACTGAGCTTTCTAAATATATTGTTTAACTCTGTATTATTGTAAATAAAATCTTTAAAACGATATGTATCTACTAGGATTTTGTTAACTGGGAACACTCAGAGAATATACCTACGGATGTTCAGTGATTTTTTTATTCGCAAAAAAAAGTATTTTTCTCATGTATTTTACCTATTTTTTAAAAAATGAAGCCTTACCAAGAAAAACGTTTTATTCTGTGTTATAGACAATTAAATTTTCTTTAAAACGATGTGTATATTTATTATATT
Organism: Aspidapion aeneum; assembly: GCA_963576565.1. Lineage (NCBI taxonomy): Eukaryota > Metazoa > Arthropoda > Insecta > Coleoptera > Brentidae > Aspidapion > Aspidapion aeneum. The sequence goes on from OY755039.1 coordinate 93,361,721, forward strand.
TAGAAATCCGTTAATAAACCGGGGACGTCCCAAAAATTTATTGAAAACAAATTTGACTAAACTTGCATTTTATCTTTGAGTGTTCCCCGTTAACAAACACCCACTGCATACATATCGTTTTAAAGATAAATTTATTTTCAACAAAATAGAGTAAAACAAGATTTTTTTAGAAAGTTTAGTTTATAAGAAAACTAAATAAAAAAAAATATTTAGAAAAAATTAGCCTCAATATGCGGACGCCCCTGGAGTGTCAATATTAGCGTTAACACAACTTTGTTGAACAAGTTTCCCAACTTGTTTTTATTTTTGTAAATAATTATATTCTCTAATTTTCACTTAAAATTAGAGAAGCTATCTCTCTTAGTTTTTAAATATTTTTGGGTTACATTTTCTACGCTTACAAGCGTTTTAGAATATTATTTTGATTTACTTTACGCTATATCTTTCCATATTTTAAATTTAAACTTCGCGCGCTTCTTCCAGCAATGAAGGATTTGAGATAAGCGGCTAAATTCGGCCGAGCAGACGCAAACGCCGATTGTCTGAGCGAACAACTCAACCACGCGCCACGTGCAAAGAAAGTCACCGCACCGCTATTATTTTATATTAAAATTGTGGAAACTATTAATTTTTACGCTTTAGTTATTAGATATTAGTGTTTGGAACATTTGAACTATAGAACAATGGAGAGTCTGGTACTTCGCGTATAATCGGGCTGGCCAGCCAAGTAGCTACAAAAGACATCTAAGGGTAAGTCGTTTCTTGATAATTTTTCATTGCTACGCTATTTTTAGTAAATAAGTTTTTAGGCTCTTTTTTCCCTGTCGGAGCCCTGTGGAAAGATACAGTCCCTCTTAACTCCCACACGTTTTTCTCGAGCTATCTCGAGTGGTCCTTCGGTATATTTTATTTTCTACAGAAGGCCTGACCTCACCATTTGGTCCTTCGAGCCGGATAACAGGACCCCGGGAAAAATTAAAGTCTAAATCGCATTTTGTTAAAAATAAAATTTTTAATAAATACGCTGACCTTGCTCTTTTTGCTGTGCTCGCAGTAAAAATAACAAGTAAAAAAGTACCGAACGCGCATTGTTTTCGCGCATTTCCTACCTCTTTTTGGCTTGGCGTCGAATGCACGTAGGAAAAGTTTCCAACACAAAGATATTAAGAGGTAAATGAGACTTGTTTACATTTTTTATCGCCTATTCTCTTTTCTTTTTAAACGCTTTTAATTTTTAAATATTAAAAATTTCGGAAACTAATCGTTCACCTGTGTTAACGGAATTTTTTAAAAACATCACAATGAGTACGCAACTTAAGAAGTTAGAAGCACTCCGTAATGTGCAACATAATCGCATTAATACTCTTCATAACTTAGCTAATGCTTGCCTAACGGATGATACAAAAAAACCGTGTTTACAGGTTCGACTTATCGACCTTGATGAAATGAAAGAAACATTTTTTATTTATCAAAATCAAATAATAGAGGCTTATTCGGCAAGTCCGGAGAGACTGGAAGAAGAAAATGAACGCCTTACTGAGTTTGACGACAGCTTCTATGATATTAAAAGAATTCAAAAACAACTATTTGAGGTGAAAATTGAAGCTCCTCAACCTCAAAACTTAACGCAAATTTCAAATTCTTCTGATCCAGACCGCTTTATGGCGTCTTTAATGCCAAGACTGCGCATTGTCGAATTTCATGGCGACATCACTAAGTTTCCAACCTTTCTAGATATGTACAATAGTTCTGTACACAATAATCCTAGTATTCCTACAAACGCTAAATTTAATTTGTTACTGTCCTACCTAAAAGGACCGCCTTTAAACGTAGTTAAACACTTACAAATAACCGACGCTAATTATATAATCGCTTACAATACGCTTCTAAAACGCTATCATAACCCCCGCTTATCGGCTCAAACTTATTGGCGCTCCGTGTATAATTTTCCCGCTCTCAAAGACGACAATCCAGAAACGTTGCGCACGCTGCTTGATGTTTTTTCAGAAAACATTGAGGCTTTAAAAACTCTAAATTACGACACTGATCAATGGTGTTTTCCGCTCGCCAACATTTTACTAGATAAATTGCCTGAGGTACTACTTTCGCGCTTTGAACTAGCTAATTCTAGGTCTAATGAAATGCCCAAATATCAAGAAATTTATAATTTTCTTGAAAGTCAATGTAATTCGCTTTATTCGCTACAATCTAAAAATAGATTTAAAAATAATAAACAGTTTTATAAAAATAACGCCTCGCCTTATTATACAAAAACGCTACTTGGTACGGAAAATACTCATTCTAAAGATAGATGCGCTTTTTGTGATTCTAACACACATTCAATATATTTATGTAACGCATTTAAAGGTAAATCTCCCTACGAACGCTATTCTTACGCTAAAAATAAAAAACTATGTTTAAATTGTTTAAGCTCAATACATTTAACAAATTCTTGTCAAAGTCTACGCTCATGTCGCTATTGCCCTGTTAATCAAAGACACCACTCATTAATTCATTTTGAGCGAAATTATAATTACGCTAATTCTCAAAATCAAAATAGATCCCATTTTGATGCTAACGTGAATTTCTCACAAAATCTCTCTAATATGTCTCCCAACGCATCTCCAAATAGTTCACCACGTGGTTACTTGGCCAGTCAGCAAAGTTTTAGATCCCCGGCTACTGGGTGTCCGCTTCAAAATTACTCTACTCAAAATAATAACAATTTTACTTCGACGTCTTCTAATTCACAAGTACCAATCGCAACTCCTTCGGGTTCTAACCCCACGCATTGTGGTTTTATTTCTGCGCAATCGCAAGTTTTATTGTCAACTATCCTAGTAAAAATTCAAGATGTCCGCGGTCACTTTCAAACAGTTAGAGCCGTTTTAGACAGCGGTTCGCAAAACACTTTCTGTTCTCAAAAATTAGCGCAACAATTGGGCCTTCCCAGACAACCCTTATGTTCAAATATACAGGGGGTTGGAGGCAACTCTCTTACTTCTGATCTAGGATCGATTTTTATTAAAATTTGTAATTTTCAAAAACCAGATATTTTTGTGTCTACGCAAGCAATTATTTTGCAAAAAGTTTGTACTGATTTACCGTCAGTAAAAATAAATACAGAAAATTGGCATTTTATAAAAAATTTACCCTTAGCAGATCCCACTTTTTACAACCCTTCGCCTGTAAATTTACTAATTGGTATGGATCTATTTCCACTAATTATACAGGGTGAAAAAATCGCTAGCGATGATCCAAATCATCCCTTTGCTATGGGAACTATTTTCGGCTATATTTTGATGGGACAAATAAATCAACCCTTAATTTCTACCCCGCCAATTAATGCTCTTTTTTGTCAAAATGAAAATGACTCGCTTTCGCAATTAATTTCAAAATTTTGGGAAACCGACTGCGTCCCACAAAAAACTCATTTGAAACCAGAGGATGAAATTTGTGAAAATTATTTTAAACAGAGCGTGTCGCGTAATCAAGACGGCCGGTATACTGTCTCCCTTCCCTTTCGCACATTTGACAATCCACCGCAGTTTCCTGGAATCAAACAAGTCGCGCTAAATCGTTTCTTATCTTTAGAAAAAAAACTGCTTCGCGATAAAAACTTGTATTGTGAATATTCTAAATTTATGAATGAATATTTGGAATTGGGTCATATGGACTATGACTCAGAAAAAGAAGACGATTCAGACAGCTATTTTATTCCACATTTCGCTGTTGTTAAAAATGAAGCTATCACTACTAAGACAAGGGTAGTTTTTAATGCGAGTATTACTGACCCTTTTACGCATATTTCGCTTAATCAAGTATTATTATCGGGTCCAAAACTACAAAAAGATATTATTCAAATATTATTACATTTTCGCCTTAACCCTGTGACGCTCACCTGCGATATTCCAAAATGTATCGTGGTATAAATATCAACCCTGATCATCAAAAATACCAAAAAATATTTTGGCGGTTTAACCCTAATGAAAAAGTTTCCGTTTTTAAACTACGAACTGTCACTTACGGAGTGAACTGTTCACCATATCTCGCTTTACGCACCCTTCAGCACTTAGCTGAATCCGAATATGATAACTACCCTCACGCTGCTAAAGTTATACTTAACGATACCTATATTGATGACGTCACTACTTCATGTAAAACGGTTCAAGAGGCGTTAAATTTGCAGCATGAGCTTACGGAGTTATTAGGAAACGCTGGCTTGAAATTACACAAATGGTCTAGCAATCGCTCAGAAGTGATCTCTCATTTAGATCCCTCCTTAGTCAACCCCGCAGTTTTATCTCTCGATTCGGATGACGTCACTAAGGTCTTAGGCCTGTGCTGGCATCCTTCCTACGACGAGTTTCGATTTAACATATTACCTAATCAGCAAAGCTGTACTAAAAGGACGCTTCTGTCTTTTTTAGCACGCTGCTATGACCCCCATGGTTATCTTACCCCAGTAACATTCACTTTAAAATATTTGATTCAACAAATTTGGTTACTTGGTATTTCCTGGGACGCCACGCCTACTTTAGAAATAGTTCGTCAGTGGACACTCTATCAATCTGAATTTCAAGTTTTAGAAAAATTTAGTTTACCCCGCCACATTGACATCACAAACGCCGAATCCATCGATCTCTGTGGTTTTTGTGATGCGAGTGAACGAGGGTACGCATGCGTAATATACTTACGTGTCTTACGAAACGCTAAATATCCCATATATTTTGTTCTTGCGAAAAGTCGCATCGCTCCACTTAAAAAATTTGTTAGTATTCCGAGAATAGAACTTCTAGCCGCTACTCTTTTATCTGAGGTCTTAAAATACACATATGATATATTCATAAAAAGGTTCACAATAAATAATATTTACGCTTTTTCGGACGCAATGGTTGTTTTACACTGGATAAAATCCCATCCAAGTAAATGGAAAACTTTTGTCGCAAATCGTGTTAGTCTTATCCAAGATAATATTAGTCCAGAATGTTGGTTATATACCCCCACTTTTCTCAATAGTGCCGATGTAGCCAGCCGCGGCTGCTCGCCGAGTGAGCTTTTAAATCATCCCCTATGGTGGGCCGCCCCTAGTTTTTTACAAGAATCTTTCGATAAATGGCCAACAAAAACCCCGCAAGTCAAAATAAATGACAGTTTAGAGACTGAGGAACGAAAAAATGTTGCTCTGATTTCTTGTGACCGAATAACGGAAAACTTTTTAGATTCGCTTTTAAATAATAAATCCGATTTTTACGCTATTCAACTACTTTTAGCCCGCAGTTTACGATTCATAAATAATTGTAGACTATCCGCAGACGTCAGAAAAAAGACAAATATAGATTATATCGATCTCTTTAACGCTTTAAAATGTTTGGCTAAGCACGAACAACAAAAATACTTTTCTGAAGTAATTCTTAACCTTCAAAACCAGAAAAAATGCATAAAACCCATACAAAAATTGAATCCCTTTTTAGACCAGGATGGTCTTATAAGAGTTGGAGGACGCATTCAACAAGCTATGACTATTTCTTACGGACAAAAACATCCTCTTCTTTTACCCAAGGAAAGTAGACTTTCTTATATTTTTATTGAATATATGCACAAAAAATATTTGCATGTCGGAGTGCAAACAGTCCAATATCTCATTAGTCAAATTTTTTGGATTTTATCTGCCAAACGCTTAATTAAAACGGTTTTATCCAAATGTGTTCGTTGCTTTCGCGTCAAACCGCATTCTTATGAGCAAATCATGGGACAAATTCCGTCCTACCGCTTGATTCCACAAAAGCCTTTTACTTTTAGTGGAGTAGATTTTAGTGGTGCTATACCTATCACTCTCAGTAAACACAGAGGTGTAAAAACACAAAAAGCATATATCTGCCTTTTTATTTGTCTAAATACTAAAGCTTTACATCTCGAGTTAGTGTCAGATCTAACTTCGGACGCTTTTTTAGCTGCGCTACGTCGCTTTGTTGCCCGAAGAGGTTACATAAAAACTCTTTTTTCAGACAATGGCACAAATTTCGTTAAATCCAGCAAAGAATTGCTTGATCTTGCAAGAAATGCTTGCACGCAACAAGCTATCGCCTGGAATTTTATCCCTCCATCAGCTCCCCACTTCGGCGGTCTTTGGGAGTCAGGGATAAAATCAGTAAAAACTCACTTAATTCGTACCATTGGCTCGCAGATTCTGAGTTATGAGGAGTTGTACACGGTTCTTTGTCAAATTGAGGCGATTTTAAATTCTCGCCCCTTGACCCCGCAATCTACCGACTGTAACGATCTACAGGTTTTAACACCGGGACATTTTTTAACACATGGACCTTTAGTTTCTGTTCCTGATGAAGATTTTTCAAGTAAACCTGAGAATCGGTTATCGCGATGGAACTTGGTCCAACGAATACAAGCCGATTTTTGGCGTCGTTGGAGCCAAGAATTTTTACATACCCTTCAAGTACGAAATAAATGGTTGGAACCATGCGCAGAGCCAAAAATAGGTACCCTCGTTCTTATCAAAGACGAGTTATCACCGCCCCTTCAATGGCGGGTAGGTCGCATTATTGAAATTTTTAAAGGGCCTGATGGGCACGCTAGGGTGGCAAATGTTCGTACCGCGTCCGGTATCTTTAAACGACCTTTAGTCAAGCTTTGCCCCCTTCCAATTGATTCAGATTCACCTACCGAAAAATGATGCTCATTTTGGTGGGCCGAATGAACAAGTTTCCCAACTTGTTTTTATTTTTGTAAATAATTATATTCTCTAATTTTCACTTAAAATTAGAGAAGCTATCTCTCTTAGTTTTTAAATATTTTTGGGTTACATTTTCTACGCTTACAAGCGTTTTAGAATATTATTTTGATTTACTTTACGCTATATCTTTCCATATTTTAAATTTAAACTTCGCGCGCTTCTTCCAGCAATGAAGGATTTGAGATAAGCGGCTAAATTCGGCCGAGCAGACGCAAACGCCGATTGTCTGAGCGAACAACTCAACCACGCGCCACGTGCAAAGAAAGTCACCGCACCGCTATTATTTTATATTAAAATTGTGGAAACTATTAATTTTTACGCTTTAGTTATTAGATATTAGTGTTTGGAACATTTGAACTATAGAACAATGGAGAGTCTGGTACTTCGCGTATAATCGGGCTGGCCAGCCAAGTAGCTACAAAAGACATCTAAGGGTAAGTCGTTTCTTGATAATTTTTCATTGCTACGCTATTTTTAGTAAATAAGTTTTTAGGCTCTTTTTTCCCTGTCGGAGCCCTGTGGAAAGATACAGTCCCTCTTAACTCCCACACGTTTTTCTCGAGCTATCTCGAGTGGTCCTTCGGTATATTTTATTTTCTACAGAAGGCCTGACCTCACCATTTGTGATACGTCGTATAAAAGAACATTTTATTTTCTCTAAAAACAGTATTTTATTTTTCCCTAAAATGCTTAGTTTTTTTTTGAAAATTGAATAAAACCTAAAAAACATGATTGTTTTTCGTGACCCTAAAAAAACCCCAATATATGGATGTCAATTAAGTTTTAACCGTGGACTTCGCTCACTTAGGTGATACATCGTTTAAAAGATAATTTAATTTTCTACAATAAAGTTTATTACACACTTTCTGTAAAATGTTATATATATTATACTATGAAAATACAAAGGAAACGGGTGTACTGCTAACACTTCAGGGTTCGTATCTTATCAAGGGTACTACCCAGAGGACTTAGTCATTGTCTCACTCCGATAGCTCAAAAAATTAGATTGCCTAGTGGACTTAAATACAAGTCCTCCGCTTTCATTTGAAGGGTATACGAACCCACGCGAAATCGTACCTTTCTGAAGTGAAATTTAATTGAGACATAAAAATAATATTGGAATATGATGATTATTTAAGAGCGAAATAATAGAAAAATATTAATGATGCAATCTTATAGGAGAGGGACTTACCGGTGATGTCTTGATCTCTTCCAACTGGTGCACCAGATTCGCCAGAAGTCTTCTATAGCGGTCCAGCACTCCCGAGTTTCAATGTTTGGAGTTTTAGAGGAATTTAATGGTTTTTAGAGTTCACCATTTTTTATAAAAGCGTTGATCGTTCAAAATATTCCGATCGAGAACGTGTGTGAATGGCGACAGACTTTTTAGGTTCTGTCTTGTTTTTGCGGCGTGTTTCTTCGCCCTCTATAGGAAAATCGCATCACTTCTGATAAAAAGAATTTAGAATTCTAATTTTATTAAAAAGAATAAAAACGCGATTTAAATTAAAATATGCAGAGGCGGTAGGAATATGAGGACTGAATTAAAATTAGAAATATTATTATTAAATGCGTTTGGAATTAAAATATTAAACTATGCCAAATTGATAGTTTATAGCTAGTTTGTAAGCCTACCTAACCTAACCTATTGAGTAAAACTACAACTCAATTATACCCAATTGTAACCCAAAATATGAGTTTTAAAAATAAAAATAAAATGTTCTGAAAAAATAATAAAAATTAGATTAAAAGAAAAAGAGGTTTTTTGCGAAACCGAAACAGTCATCATGACTCATATAAAGGCTATTAGTTGGTCTTTATGTTATTACAGATGTTCTCAAAAATATGTTCCGAAGAAAAATTTAATTTAAAAAAAATTGGTCAAAATCCAAAATGGCGGCGAAATGTTTAGCGTCATAACTCAAAAACAATTCGTCTGACAAAAAAACGTGCAAAAGAGTTTTTGTAGGAAGTTTTATTGTCTTCTACTTTTGTTTAAAACTTTTTTCTAAAACGTACAGTAACTAAGTAATTAAAAAAAAACCTTTTTCTGCATACTAAATCCAAGATGGCAGGGGGAGCCGCCCCCCCCCAAGGTTGAAAACTTAAATTTATATTTAAAACTCCAATGTCAACAACATACAGGGTGTCCAGTAACTTAGAAGCCATAGTGCAGCAAGTGATAGAGAAGGATATTTCCGAGAAAAAAGTTCATATAACATGGTGGTCAACACACATCTATTTTTAAGATATAGGATTTTTAAATTTAGAGGAGTGGGGGAAAAGGGTTTTACAGAAAAGAGAAAATTTATCACAGCCAGCTGAATACTCAGCTAATTGTGATTCAAAATTGTAGTATTCTTTTTTTTGATAAGATTACAAATTGAGGAGATACAGGCTGTCAAAATAACCTCCAAAAACGTATAAAAAATAATATTTTTTTTTAAAATTAATTTTTGCTTATTTATTCTTTTCAAAAATATCAATAATATTTTATTAATATGTCTTGCTAGAGACTTGTTTTTATTAACAAAAATATTTAAAAAAAAACATTGCGTTGAATATGGCATTTATAAAAGTTTATACCAAAAAAATAGTTTTTTCTAAAATAAAATTGACGTACTAATTTTTTTCAAAACAATTTTTATTGCAATTTATTGCTCTTGTTCTAATACACGACTCTACCCAATTTCATATTTTTACTGCGGTTTTTAAAAAAGTTATTATCAAACAAGTTAAAAATATTGCCAACTTTGATCCTCTGTATCTCGACAAAGAAAGTGTTTTGACTTATGCATTATGGGAACTCTTTTATCAGACATGACCTCCTCTATCACCTGTTGGCCTATGGCCACTTAGTTATGGGACACCCTGTATATGTTAAAATCGCGACTACACCATTTTGCAAGCTAAAATTCTATAATTACTGGCCTATCCGTAAACTGGGATTATTAAAATTTTAGCTCACACATATACTATACTATAGTAGTGTGAGCTATGGTGATCCTAATTTTTTCGAGAAAAAAAAAGTTGCTCCGATTTCAAAAATTTTTATATATCTTTGCGTTTCAGATGATTTTGAAACTTTTTTGTTGCGCCGTCTGTCTGTCTGTCTGTCTGTCTGTCTGTATGTCTGTATGTCTGTCTGTATGTCTGTAACGACCAACGCGCATAACTCAAAAACCGCTCGGCCGATTTTAATGAAATTTGGTACCTAGGCTGGGTCTTGGGTCGAGATGGTCCCATTTAAAAATGAACAAAATCCACCGAACACAAACCAAATAAAAGGGTGGGGGTAGATTTCAAAAATTAGAGTTTATGTGAAAATATGGCGTGTGTGATATCAAACGAAAGGTAATTGAGTCTGGAGTTAAACAAAATACATTTTAATTTATTTAAAAAAAAGGGTGGGGGTATATTTTAAATTTCGAGTTTAAGTGAAAATATGGCGTGTGTGATATCAAACGAAAGGTAATTGAGTCCGGAGTTTAACAAAATACATTTTAGATTTTGCTTTTTTTAAGGGTGGGGGTAGATTTTAAAAATTTGAGTTTAAGTCAAAACATGGCTTGTGTGGTATCAAACAAAAGGTAATTTAGTCTGGAGTTGAATAAAATATATTTCAGTTTTTAGTTATATTAGCTCACACGTAAACTATAACTATAGTACCTAGTGTGAGCTTAGGGGCCCATATATTGGCAGAGTATTTTAAATTGTGATAATAGCTGTGCCGCAGGGTATGATGGACTTAAACTTGTCTATTTCTCGAAAGAGCCCTCTTGTGCGTCGTCGCCTATACTTATTACAGCCAGCTTATCTTAATATTACAGCAACTTGATATTTTCAAGAAGTTTTCCAGGAAAATTATTCTAGAGGCTTCGAAAATTTCTAAACACAACTTATGCTGAATTTTCCAAATTAATCTTTGATATTATTGGGCCAGGAAGGAAGAAACGGGTAAACCGAAGCAACATAACCTTAACATGGGCGCACCCAGGGGAGGCCTCGGAGACCGCCCCCCCCCTGAAGCCTTAGTTTTTTTTTCATATTTTCTACATATTTCATGAAAAAACACAAAAAATAGCTTAAAATTCGACATCATGAGGCTTCGGGCCCCCCCAAGAGGCCTCGGCCCTCCAAGATATATTCCTGGGTGCGCCACTGACCTTAATGTGATTAAAATAAAAAAAATCTGATTAACGGTTTGTAATTGACGAATTTGGGTTTGATGTTTATTAATGCTCATAAAAAAATTTTTGTTTAGATTGCAGATTGCAATATCGGGATCTGATTCAAAAATTTTCAATTTGTTAAATTAAACTGTTTAAAACAAAAATAAAAAAATATTCCATTACTTACAATGGAGCTTTGTAAAATACAAAAAAGAAAATTTTTCTCAGTAGGTATTCTACTCTTATTCAAAACATGTGTATTAGTGGGGCCCCGTGATTTGTAAAAAAGAGTTGCAAAAAGGGTATTTTTTTTATTTGGCATCGTAGTCCCTATGACGCAAAGCTAAATTTTCGTTCGTAGATCCCCGATTTTCCGGCTTCAGAATCCAAGATGGCGACTGCCAAAGTTATAAAGAAATAATTATCTGTTTTATCTATATTTCGAAAAATTAGTTTTTCTTTGATATTTCCTTTAATTTTTGCACAATATTTATATTTAACGCCTCCTATTACAGCTATTAACGAGCTTATTAAATTTACTGAAAAAAAATAAGGTTCCCCGGCCGACACAAAGATGGCGCTTAATATGTCAAAAATAAAAAAATCTTCCTTACAGAGCAAATTAAATTATTTTAGACATATGTCATTTATTATGAAATTTTTTAAATTAACAACTATGATTTAGTATAAATTGATATACTACACGGCAACACTAGTTCTGTCTAGAGTCCCTGTATGTGACAGATATTGGCGGCAATATCTGTCACATACAGGGACTCTAGTTCTGTCAAACAAGAATGAAAAAAGAACTTTTTTATTGAAACTTCGGCCGCCATCTTGAATGATAAATGTCAATCTTGATAAAATCCAAATTTTTTTTTGTAAAAATTAAATTTGGTGTATAAGTTATGATGATGATGATGTTTGTGCTTTCTGAAGTACCTATTTTTTTTCAGTAAGTTTAATGAGCTAGTTAAAAACGTTAATAGGAGGCGTTAAAAATAAATATTGCAAAAAATTAAAGGGAATATCAAAAAAAAACTAGTTTTTCGTAAGATAGCCGCCATTTTGTTTTAAAGTGAGAGGTTCAAATTCTTTTAGTTTTAAAGGGAGCAGGTCCCACTTAAAGTTAATCCATCAACATTAGTTTCATTTCTCCTAAAACAGCAACTTAATTTTTTTTCTTAATTATGCCCACTAAGCACAAAATGTGAAAAAAAAAGGTTTTTTACCACAAATTTGTGTTGAAATTAAGACAGCTTTTGACCTTAAAAAAACATGTAGGAAATCCTAACTAAAATTTCATGTAAAAGCATTACCAAAAATATATTTATTAATAACGTTAAGAAACCAACATTTAAAGAACCATAATTCTATTAACATTAAAAATAATAGGTACCATCAATATATATATATATATATATATATATATATATATATATATATATATATATATATATATATATATCAAACCGGACAATATTTTTTCCATTATGTAACAGGGGCCTGCGTGTGACAGTGGTACTGTCACCTCAAGTGGCCAAGGCTTAAATGTTGTAAGCTACCAACTTAGGCTACAACTTATATAAATTATAAAAAGATTAAATGTTACTATATGTTATTAAATTTACACGATCTCGAAAGGGAATTTGGCGGTTCTTGGAGGAAAAGTATGCTATAAACGTTTTTCTCAAATGTATAACTAATAGGATAATCGTACATACCTTTTCAATTTTCTTCTTGCAGCTTCACACTTTCACTTCTAATATTTATTATTTAAATATCAAATTTTTACTACCATTGAACTTTCATATTCAAATATTCACACTTCTTAAACTTTTAGGTTTTATAAACCTTTTATATATTTGTTGTAAATATATATATTTATCAACATCTTAAACGTTGATTGAATGAGTGAAACTATTCAATCAACTGTTTAATTTACTTAATATTACTGTTTAGGTTTGGGATATGTTATTAATTAAAAATGCCGATTTTAGGGCAACGAATGGTTTGTATTTTGTTGATAAAAAAACCATAAAACAGTTAAACACATTATTTCAAAACACTGGAAACAGTAATAATTAATGACTTTACAATCAAAAAACTCTAAAAGAAAAGACCAAAATAATTATGAATATTAAAGTTAACAGTTTTATACAATGTTAAAATAATTGATAAATTTCCCCAGTTGAAATAAAACCCCCCTTAAGAAGTGTAAATGAAAGTGTACCGTACTAGGCAAAGACAAACTAAAGAGTACTCTCCCTGACGACTTTCGAAAGTTTCAATACCCCGCTCTCTAGACATTCTCAGTTTGTCGCTAGCTGATTGGGCTAAATCTAAGCTTTCTTTAACGGACTTCTTCCACCACTCTTCTCTACAGACACTCTTGGTTGCCGTGGTCTGAATCTTAAGCTCTCTCGCATTGGCGAGAAAGACAAAGAGACAAAATACCACCGCAATTCAAAGATGCGTGGATTTAGAAATTCGGTAAAGTTTAAATCTTACAGGGGGTTTCTTAAAAGTTGAAAATAGTTTACCAAATTTGTTTCCAGTTACAAAATATGAATTATTTTGATGTTAGTGGCTCAAAGGACATATTAGCCGAATACAACTTTTATTAAAATACAGCGAACCTGAAAACATGCCTAAAAACAAGTCGCCGAGTTGCCATACATTTTACTTATTCTTAACCTAGTCTTGCATATAATTAATGCTTGTTGATGTCAAAACAATATTTAATTAAAAATCTTTAAAAACTTATAAATGGCAAAAATACCATTTATGCTCAAATCCCGTTTTGTTACATTACTCCCCCCTGATTAAGTATAAACAATTTTTTTTTAAACGCAAGTCGAAATAAAATGGTTTATAACAACAAGCATTAAGTAGTGCAGACAACACAAATCTAAACTAAAACTATAGCGCTCTTCGTTTCCATTTTTCTTCTGTGGATGATGGTTAACAAACATTCTGGCTGGAAAAAACTTGAAGTTCCATTCTGGAACAAAACAGCAACACTGGATCAGGTACAACATCTTAGATCAGCTAGTCAGCAACAAACATGGTGAACGATCAGTAGACTCCAAACAGTACTGAAAGAATCAGAATATCAGTGCAGCTTAATAACAACGATAACTTAAACTAAATGAGGGCAAAATAAAATTGACAAATAAACCGAAAAATATATAGAAATAAATAATTTTAACACACATTGTTCGAAAACTACTACATTAAGGTATATATTATATACACGCTTATGCAGAAATTTGTGGAGACAAAAAAAAAGTGATTTAAGTTAACGTAAATAAATTAAGGGAGTCTCCAAACCAAACCATTTCCTCCATAGTGTTAAACAAACACTAGGTACGCAGCAAGAGCTAAGTTTCCACATTGGCCATCTTTGAAACTAAGGGTGAACAGCAGACTCTGTATTGAATTTGGAAAGAAGCATCCAATTGCAGGTTTGCACAGCGACGGTAAGGAGACGTCGATTGTAGTGATGATGGCTGCTTGGCAGATCTAATAACTTTAATGGTGGAATGGCTGCTTGGTTGATTAAACTGTTTGTGGAAGAAATTTGTTGGTTGGTTGACAGCACTTTGCAATAGCTGACCTAAAAACAAAATAATTTTAATACAAGAAAAACAATGTTTTTAATAACAATAAACCAACCTTATGTAAAACAAAACTAATTGGTTAAAAAAAAATATATATTAAAAAATTGAAAAAAAATTTTTTTTTTTGATTTTATGAGTATATCTCATAAATAAGTTTTAGGTGAGCTAAAACTAGTTAGATGGTAAAGAACCCACAAAAGGTTGTCTAACCCAAAAAACGTGTTTGCATAAAAAACAAATTTTAAAACAAAGATACAAGTAAGACATTACAAACACTAACTGAAATATTAAAATTGATTATTTTAAGACTTTAAAATATATTTATACCAAATAAAAAAAATACGTTTAATTGACAATAATTTAAAAAAAATTAAGTTGGTTTATTGTTTTCAGTGTAATAAAAAAAACAACCCTACCAGGTTAACACAATAAACTTTAAAACAAACATGGAATACTCTATCGAAACTAAAACAAATCATATAAAAATAACTCGTGTGATAGAAAGAATAACTGAAAATAAATACAAGTTAGCAAAAACGAACACAAAATGATACAAAAACTGAAATACAAGTTTTTATCATAGTTAAGATTTTAATGATACAAAAATTTTAATTCTATAAAGAAAATCAAATAGAACAGATAGAATAATCTCAAATGAAACAAATCCACATAGATTTTTTAAACAGAATAAATTCAAATATAATATTTTTTTTACTAAAACAAATCAAGATATATTGATTCACTATAGGGCAAATCAAAGTATAATATTTCAATAGAGAAGAAATCAATTAAAAAAAAAATAAAGAACAAATATAAATAGAACAAATCCAGCCAGATGAATATACACATTTTCAAAATTACTTAGAATAAAGCTCCTCCTAGAATTTTTCACATTTTTTTCCGAATTTTCTTTAAAACTTCTTTCCTGAAACATTATCTTTTTTAATGTAAACTTTCTTTTCCATAGATCTTGCTAAATAATTTTTCTTTAAACATGAAAAATATTCTTCCTTTCAAATTGATTTTCGGTGTGACTTTAGTATGTCTGAAAATGATAAGTTGAGTTTTTCATTTTCTAATTAATTTCCATTTCATTTTATTTTACTTTCCAATAAATTGTAAGCTGGTTTTACACAATTTTCAAAAACTAAGAACAGCAGCAAAACAAAGCAGGTTAATATTGATGTCATTGTTTGAAAATTAGACATCTTTGCTTCAAAATAATTGACACTATGTAAGTGCAAATGTTTTAAAATTTGACCAATTTAGGTTTTTATCGAATTTCATGCGCATAGGTGGCGATAGATGATTTTAAAGTGCATGAATCAAAACAAACAAAATAAAACAATCTTAGTTGATAATAAAATTTTAAACAAAATTATGTCTTATTATATTCCAATTGAAGCGAATGACAAAAAAAAATAAACAAAAATGACAGTTGATGGTTGCTTCAATCGACTCTTTTTGGTGTTATGAAAAGAAAAAACTCTCTTGGGTGATAAACTCATTTCTTATTTTTCCAAAAATACTGAATAAGAACTATTTTGAGTCCAAGCAGGCAAGGGCTTACTTCGAAAATATGAAAAAAATTTAAAAAAATATACTTTAAAATATTTTAGGTATAACATACTTTTTTTTTCAATTTAATAAGTTGACAAAAAAAAAACAAAAGGTATCTTAAACGATAAGGTTCTTTAGATAACGCAAGACTTAAAATGAGCAAACATTTAAAAAAAAATAATAAAAATAATAATAAATGAAATAATGCTTGCTAGTATACGAAAAATAAACACTGATCTTAGAAAGACTAAGTTTTGCGCTAAGTTTTCCTTAAATGATCAACTAGTGATTTAATGATTTGATTATTTATTTTATTAATAGAGGAAATTATGTATAGGCTTTAGTTAATAACAAAATTACTTAAAGATGATAATAGAAATAAAAATAATACAAAAATAATAATTTAGGTGTTCTTGTTAATGCTATGCCTGTGCACTAGCCTATCATTTTAATAATGACGTTATAGAGAATATTTTTATATTATCGATTAACTAGGACAGCAAACAGAAAGGAACAAACTAACAAAAAAAAACATATTTAGAAAAGACAACACATTTTTGTGATTTGACATAGTTATACAGTCGTAGAAAAGTTCTACAAAAACAATTGTACTCATAGAGTAAAAGAGAATTGGAGATATTTTTTTTAAATTATCGAAATTTATCCTCAAAATGGAATTTGCTTGGCTTAAATGGTACAGACTGTACTTAAAGTTCGTATAGGCCAATATTTTCCCTTTAGGAAAAAAAAATATTGTTTTAATGATAAACAATACAAAAATTCAAAAATAGTTTTAAAGAATCAAATGTTATTAATTTAGATAATATTGATTTTATCAAGTTATAATATAATGAGAAGAAAAAAAAAATAGAAAAATGTATCTTAGCAATGTTAAGATTGCTATGATAATATCCAATTGGATTCAAAAATGACTTCAAAATGGAAAAAAATATATATATATATGTGCATAAATCGAAAAATTTTAACCGTTGATGACGTAGTTTTTATTCGGTTTATGGGATCTTAGAAAAGCACTGATTAAGAGCAAATGACCCCCATTTAAAAAAAACAAAGCTTTTTGAAATAATGGACTCTAAAATATACTATATATAATCGATTTTACGTTAATACTTTAACCATTACCTTACGTTGATTTACTATAACACACATATTCATCATAAAAGAACACAACCAAAAGGCATGTGTGGATTTTAACAAAAAATAAAATGATATTTTGTTTTTTTTTTAAATATTACAAAAATAAAAAAAAAATAATTAAAAGTTTACAAAATATCTAAAATGTTCTGGTCACTAGAAAAAAAAATTACTTTACCAAAATAATAAAGTTAAGTGTTGGACTTTTTCCGTGTAACACAAAAACAAGATAAAAATTACATATCTGACAGATGATTGATGCAGATATTATCTGAAAAGATACAATTTACTTCTACTAAAGCAAAGTACAAAAGAGATAAAGAATTGGTTTTCACGTATAATAATAGGTTACAAAAGCTCTGTATACCTCAAGATAGAACTGTGGCATAACGCGATAGAGACACTGTGTCTAATTCCAGCGATTGTTATGCCAACTACCAATCTCCACAGCTAATTAGCTATTTTTTTATAAAATTTGTGCTTATGCACTTAGTTTTTATGGTAATTAGTTTGACGGGTAACATTTTACAGAAAAAAAACAGTTGTTTGCTGTACACTAAAAAATTTTTTTATACAAAGATTTTATTTACTTGATTTTAAATATACTCTTCCATTAAGATGTTTTTGATTTAAAACTTTCTAATTCAAATGAGACTTTTTCGTAAGTCTATAGGTGTTATCACTGCTAAGCCAAAGACAGTGGTTTTATTTATAAAATTTCAAGACAAAAGAAAATATATAAATTTCATAATGTAAATATTACCAAATGACATAAAGATTAGCTTAAATGGCTTATCAACCCTATAAAGTAAAAAAAAATAAAAAGTTGATCATAAAATGTTATAATGAAAGAAAATACTTCTTTATTCTGCTGTTCTTGTCTGTTTTTCCAATCTCTGATTATTTCTTGATGTTAATATCTTTTTTTAAAAAATATCACTGATAAAAATATAACGGTTTTCATTTGATATGGCATGACTCAAGAGTCGTCTACTCTTTATGGTTGTATCTTCTAGGTTTTTCCTATTCCTATACCATTAAACACTAAATTTCTAAAACTCCTAACTTTTAGTTACTATCTCAAATATTATCTAATTAACCTATTTTTTTAACCACGTCAGAAAAATTGTCCAAATGTCTACCATAAAACCTGTTTTAAAATAATATCCCATCATCACTTCAACACAGGTTCCTGCAAAAACATATAGTGACTCTTGTATACCAAATCTAAATCATGTTTCGTCATAATAAAAAAAATAGGTAGCTACTATTTTAAATTGAAAATTGTATTGTAAAATATAAAATTTATTCAACGACAACGCTTTTGTCTCCCTAATTAGAAAACATAAGACACTGTGAGCTCAGCATTTCCGGTTACTGGCCAGATTCCTGAAATTGGAAGATCACAGGTGTGTACAGAAGAAAGAGACTACTCCAAATCTTCTTGTTAAATAAATTTTCCGGTCTATTGTTTATCCAGTATAACTCAAAAATGAGTTCCCAACATGACGAAATAGAAAATTACGTAGGTCTCCTACTGGTAACTACTAGGTGTGACGTCACTGTCTTCATTAACCTACCCTGATATAACTTTTATTCGTTTCATAGGTAAAGTTTTACCTCTACCTTGAATAGTTTTTTCCTAATTTTCCCATTTTTACAAAATGACTTGACTTGAAAGAAACCCAAAAATCCAACCCATATATTTTTCCGCTGTTTTAGACCAGTTCACCTGTAGACCATGTAAGCTATAACATGACGATTATTAATTCAGTAGTTTTCTTGATAAAGATTGGTTAAAACATTTAACTGACTATACCGTAACCCTATCTTTCAAAATTGAGTTACGATATTAGGAGATACGGCAACAAACAAAACAAATATAGACCAATTGAAAATTTTAATTAAAGGTATACCATTGAAACACCCTCTCGAGTGGAGAAGAAAAATTCCCTAATTTACTCCTCAGCCTTCTTCTCAATGACTGGGGAGTTTAAAATCCAGCTAAAAACACTCATTCCATAAAAAACATTTTATAAAATAATCTAAAATATAATGATACAAACAGCGAAAAAATTAATTCGCCCTCGTCTTACAAAAAAAAACAAAAGAAAAAGAAAACGCGACGATTCCACTTGGCGAATTATTATTGGTCTATTGTTTTATAACATTCCTTATACATCAAAAGATGCATATAACAAACACAGATCCATTTTGCCATACCATATAGCCATATCAAAGTTACGTTAAAAGAAAATTCTAGGACGCTTTAATTCAAAAATACTTCCCTCTCACATATTTACTCAACAGATAGTAATAGACTTTTGTCATTCATAAAAATATCAACAATTTTAGAACAAATAGTTTTTAAAAACTCTCAACTTGATGTGTCAGTCATTTACAACTCAATACAAAAAATACAATCCTGAAATAAATTTAAAAAAAATATTAATTGAGTAAAATTTTTGGGGGAAGTCGAAGAATCGTAGACCTCTACAGTTGTTGAATGTCATGGTCTTCACCTATAAAAGAAAACGAAGTTATAATACTAATTTAATACATGGTTTAAACAAATATAATAAAACTTTTTCTTTAAAACATCATTTAATGAATTTATTATGCTTTTGACAAAGTGTTTAGACACTATTATTTTTCTTTTCATTAAAATCGGTCTCGTAGTTATTAAAAATTATAACAAGTTTATAAAAAATTTAAATGAGTGCTCATAAATTACGAGGATTAGATGATAATTAAAAACTTTTTAGGCGAATAAAACAAAAAACCTCTACAAATGCAAAATTTTTAAAAAGTTAAAATGCTAAGGCATTACTTAATTAATTTATGTTATATATGTCTATGTAATGATAGACAGGTTTGCTTTTGCAATGCAAGAGAAAAATATCTTTAGTGTCAAAATTGCAAATATTGAAACAAAAAAAAACTTAAAAACTTAAAACAAAGATTGTCCTTTTTGACATCGACGATCTAATCTAAAAACTCAAGAGAGAGATTGTCCCTTTTGACTTTCAGATTGATCCAGGATCTAGATTAATATTTTTTTTTATAGGTTTTTTTAATACGTGTGTAGCTTGAGCTATTACAAAAAAAACTAAACTTTTTGGCAAAGAATGGGTAGGGGATGAAATGTCAACTACCTCTAATTCAGAAAATTTAATCGTTTATTTAAACAACTACACTTTCCATTCCATTCCAATGGAAAGTGTCGAAATGGATGCAATAAGATCAATGAGAATATCCAGAACTGATCATACAAGAAATAAGATCATAAAATAAATAATGGGAATCGAGGAAAGCATAACTGATGACATCACTAAAAGGCAACTGATATGGTATGCCCATGTACAACGGATGAACGACGAAAGATTACCAAAACAGGTCCTAGAATGGCAACCAATAGGGCGCAGAAAAAGAGGGCGTCCAAAACTGGAATGGCAACAGTCAATCCAAAGAACAACGAGTCAAAAAAAAACTGACGGAAGATGACTGTCATGATTGAAGGAGGTGGAGAATAGGCGTCGGACAACGTAGAAAGACGTTCTAAACCGACATATTAGTAGTAAACAACTACTGTATAGAGTAAGTCCAACTACAGCAAAATAGTAACACATTAAAAAACAGTCTTTTAAAAAAAAAGAAAGTAAGCTCTGATGATAATTGCATAAAAATTATTTTTTTATTAAACAGGATAAGAAGATTACAAAAGTTAGCAAAGAAACGAATGTACTAAATCTTTGGTTACCAAGATATTTACGCACGCAAGTTATTATATTGCTACGACAACTACATTATAGAATCTCTGTGTGTAAATAACTTAAAACTTTTGAGATTCGGTACTATTTACATATGCTAAGAATATCCTGGATGTATGTATCTATCCAACATTTTCTTGGAACACAAAGAAAAAAACGAATGAATACTAAAAAAAAAGAAAGAAAACTTAAATTCGTTGGACACTAACACAAGGTGCGGTCAAAACTGTGAAGTAATTCGATTAACTGTGCAGAGAAAACTTAACTGGAAAATTATAGAACTTTATGCATATAATAGCTTAGCTAAGAAGGCATTGTGTTATTAGCACTTTTGAAAAAACATACAGTACGAAGTACGAAGTAGGCCTGGCAAATAGACCTTTCTTTTGGGCTACTTTTTGTTAGCAGTTGATAAAGATTACTGTGATCAAAAAAAATTACATTAACAGATAAAACAAATCAAAATTATCGAACGAACATTTTCACATATCTTTTAAATCTTAACATGAACAACAAAAAAAAATACTAATCAATAGGTTTAAGTTTTAGTAATTATATTAAACAAAAATGAAGGTTTAAAAACTCAAATGACACGTTTAAGGTTGACAAAAATAGAAACAAAAGGTCTTAATTACTTCATGGTATAATTTATAAAAATGAAACCTAGTTTTATAAAAAATGATAGATAGAAATTTATGCAAGCGTTTTCAGTACTCCACTGTACACGCGGGTCTAATGTGTAACACTGTAATTACTCATTTTTTAACGTTTTACACGACGTGGTAGAAACTGATTGTTTTGCCAATATACTTATATATTAACTTAGTAGCAAAATTTTAAGAAGAAGATAGATCTTACGAAAATGTACTGGTCAACTGTAAAAAGTTTTTATGAAAAACTTTATATCATATAGATATCAAAATACCAATTTTTTTTTTAGTTTGTAAATAAAAATCTTATATATTTTTTAATTTAACGCACAAAAATCGTCACATGTGATGTGATTACGAGAGAATATTAGGAATAATGTACATAAGCCATTGTTGTCTAGAGTTAGCTGGACAACTCAAAAATAACCGACCGACCTTAATGAAATTTAAATCAAGGAACTGCATTTCTCACTATAGATCTTTATTTGAAAAATATAAATTTAATAATACCCGTGAATGAAAAAACAAACCCTGGTTTCATGTTACTCACGGAAAAGTATGAGAGAAACAAAACTTTTTTTTTCACGAAAGCTTGTTTGATCTATAAATATAATATCATAGTTTAATTGAAAGATACCGTAAAGTTAAATGTGAATAGATGCGTTAGACGCGGATCTACAGGAGGGTAAAAAAAAGGTGAAATTTCCCTCCCAAATCTTAAAATATATTTGTTTTGGACACACATAATACAGTGGTCTGGACAATATGCAAAATAGTTTTATGCAATATTTATTATAATATTTCCTTCCCCAAATAAAATTCCGATACGCCACTGTTATGCATACAGACGAAAACATTTTTCGAAAAACGTGTGTTTGTATAAAAAAAAATTCTAAACCATTTCTTTGTGGACCTGAATGAATAGAAGAGCCCTTTTTTAGAATGTAGGTATAAAATATGGTGAACATGTGTTTCAAAATTCAAGTATATCTTTGTTTATAGACCCAAGTGGTCTGGGAAACTTTAATAGCCTGTAAATTGATTTATGGGCCAAGACGTTTTAACTTGGAAATAATAGGTCAAAATTTTAAAAAATATTTAACGGTTTTTAAAAATTAAATACAGTTCAATAATAAAAAAAAAATATGAAAAAAGTTTTACCATACTTAAATTGATTCAAGCAAATATACAGGGTATCTTTTTGCAACGGCATTTGCAATAACTTTCAAAAGTTGATTTAGTTTTTCAAAATAGTTTATTTGCTTGAAGCAATAGACTAAGTCGTTCAAACTAATTTATGTCTCGTTTTTTTTTCTACTAATCCTATTTGATTTTAATTAATTTTATAATTAAGTTAGCTTATTGGTTATGTATAACCTAAATTTCCATATTTCCATATTGCGTTTTCTCTTTAACCAGTCTTTAATTATTAAATGGGAATTATGATATATTTATTTTAATAATTATTATTTATGCTAAATAATATTGTTTTTAAGATTATGTATAAAATTATTACTAACTCAAAATACGCGAGTTTTTATTTTAGGAAAAATATCAAATACCTTTATCCAATTTCAAAGGTCAAGTCAAATTTAGAAAAATACATTGATTTATCATTATCTTTGGTTAAATTTTAGAAACAATTATTAGTACTTCTCTTATATAGTATGGAAAAGGAACTGCTAAGCAATCTTTTTAGGTTATCTGGTGTTTTGGTGTAAACCTATATATTACATCAAACATGGTACTTTGAGCTTATCGAATTTATTTATTTAAATTGTTTATATTTTTAGTTATTTAAAATATGCTACTTAATTTATATATCTTTTAATAAAAATCAATAATTTACCTATATAGTCATAAAGACATGGACAGGACCTGTAAACTTGGTCTTTTTAATAAAAATTGCAAGAAAATATCTTCTAGCTTCAAACTAATCAAACCGATTTCACTGTCACCAACTATAGTGACAACAAATTATCATTGTAAAACAAGCAAAAACGGTTACGAAAAACCTTTACTGTGTTAGGACATTGATTTGTGGCTTTCTTTAGCCTTATGCAATGAAAATGCTATGAGATTATGTTTTTTCCAAAAAATTACTGTATGGCTTTACATAATATTATTGCACTTAAGACATGGTCGATAGCACCAATACATTTGTTAAATCGATCGTCCTTCTGTCAAACAAATGTATTGTAAACTGGAGACCTTGGGAAAATAAAAGAGGTAGTGGAAGACCACAAATGAGATGGGGCACGATTTGAAAGAAACATGCGGACTAGATGGATGAACACGGCGTCATACAGGAAAGAGTGGAAGATATTGAAGGAGGCCTATATCCAAAGATGGATCGAAGAAGGCTAAATAAATAGATAGATAGCACCATTCTTTTTAAAAGGTAATGAATGTAATGTTAAAATTACCAATGCAAAACTTGTTTAATTACCGTGCGAATAAATACCTAACTCAAAAATTACTGTCAAAAAACTCACACACATTATGCACAGAAAAATGAGATCTTCACTCTTGTTATTAGACAATAAAACTAGTAGTAGTTTATAACAAATAATGTTTAATTACAACTTGCGCAATGTCAATCATTGCTCCCCCTGGTGGCATTTTAGTGTAAAATACAGATGATAAAATAAAGGACTTTATAAATAAAAATTTTGACTCGATCTAAAATATGTACTGAGATAAACGCTTGTGGGCAGTTCTCAATAGGTAATATAGTCCTTTCTTAAGTTTAGCCAACGTGTTTTGACTTTTAAGTTAATTGGTGGATAATTTATTTATCTTTTCAGTAAAGTTATTATTCAATACAATGACATACGAATAAAAAAATAGGATGAAACTCTCTCTAAATAGGCTAAGTTGTGTTTTAAGATGGTAACTAGTAAACCGATATGGATGCCATTTTTATTTTTTCTACAAAAAAGGTTTAGTTTTCTGTTAGGTTAACGTTTTGATTTTTGAAAATATGAAAAATAACGTACATTTTTCGCTAAAGGTGGTTATTTTATTGCTTTGATTTAAAATAGGTCGAATTTTCTTAATATCCTTTCTTAGGATATAACTTTAGATCTTTTTTCGAAAAAAATAGGTCTTCAAAGTTAGACATGTACCAAATTTTAATGTTGACAAAGATCAGTACTTTTTATTTCATAATATGAGCTTTTTATCAAACTCCTTAATCATTTTTCTCTTTCTGCCTCATGGTTTTAACCGGAATGGGACAACTGGGCGCCGCCAACTCGGCGCCGCCAACTGGGCGCCGCCAACTCGGCGCCGCCAACTGGGCGCCGGGCCAACTCGGCGCCGGGCCACTGGGCGCCGGCCAACTCGGCGCCGGACTAAAAAATTTTTTTTTGATAAAATGTGTGGATGAAAAATAAAATATATTATTTATATAATAACATCTTTAAAAAATCCTTTACGCAATTTTTTACAAGCTTTTATATTTAGCTTCAGATGTTCTGTCTAACTATCTATCAAATCTTGTGAAGCGTTTTTGACACACTTCCCATTATCCGATTTGGATGAAATTTGGTACACACGTAGTGGTCCCATGACAATACAACACTAAGAAAAAAATATCCTCCCACCCCTACCTCCTCCCCTTCTATAGAAAAATGTGTTTTTGACACACTTCCCGTTATCCGATTTGGATAAAATTAGGTATACACTTAGTGGTCCGATGATAATACAACAATAAGAAAAAAATATCCTCCCACCCCTACCCCCACCCCCTTCCATAGAAAAATTTGTTTTTGACACACATCCCGTTATCCGATTTAGATGAAATTTGGTATACATATTGTGATCCGATGACAATACAATATTAAGAAAAAATATCCTCCCACCTCTACCCCCACCCCCTTTCATAGAAAAATGTTTTTGACACACTTCCCATTATCCGATTTAGATGAAATTTGGTATTCACATAGTGGTCCGATGACAATACAACATTAAAAAAAAATATCCTCCCACCTCTACCACCACCCCTTCCATAGAAAATGCGTTTTTGACACCCTTCCCATTATCCGATTTGGATGAAATTTGGTATTCACATAGTGGTCCGATGACAATACAACAATAAAAAAAAATCCTACCACTCCTACCCCCACCCTCATCTATAGAAAAATGCGTTTTTGACACACTTCCCATAATCCGATTTGGATGAAATTTGGTATACATATAGTGATCCGATGACAATACAATATTAATAAAAAAATATCTTCCCACCTCTACCCCCACCCCCTTTCATAGAAAAATGTTTTTGACACACTTCCCATTATCCGATTTGGATGAAATTTGGTATTCACATAGTGGTCCGATGACAATATAACATTTAAAAAAAATATCCTCCCACCTCTACCACCACCCCTTCCATAGAAAAATGAGTTTTTGACACACTTCCCATTATCCGATTTGGATGAAATTTGGTATACATATAGTGATCCGATGACAATACAATAATAGGAAAAAATATCCTCCCACCTCTATCCCCACCCCCTTTCATAGAAAAATGAGTTTTTGATACACTTCCCATTATCCGATTTGGATCAAATTTGGTATACATATAATGATCCAATGACAATACAATATTAAGAAAAAAATATCCTCCCACCTCTACCCCCACCCCCTTTCATAGAAAAATGAGTTTTAGACACACTTCCCATTATCCGATTTGGATGAAATTTGGTACACACGTAGTGGTCCCATGACAATACAACATTAAGAAAAAAATATCCTACCCCACCCCTACCCCCACCCCTTCTATAGAAAAATGTGTTTTTGACACACTTCCCGTTATCCGATTTGGATAAAACTTGATATACACATAGTGGTCCGATGATAATACAACAATAAGAAAAAAATATCCTCCTACCCCTACCCCCACCTCCTTCCATAGAAAATGCGTTTTTGACACCCTTCCCATTATCCGATTTGGATGAAATTTGGTATTCCATAGTGGTCCGATGACAATACAACAATAAAAAAAAATCCTACCACTCCTACCCCCACCCTCATCTATAGAAAAATGCGTTTTTGACACATCTACCATAATCCGATTTGGATGAAATTTGGTATACATATAGTGATCCGATGACAATACAATATTTAAAAAAATATATCCTCGCACCTCTACCCCCACCCCCTTTCATAGAAAAATGAGTTTTAGACACACTTCCCATTATCCGATTTGGATGAAATTTGGTACACACGTAGTGGTCTCATGACAATACAACAAAAAAAAAATATCCTCCCACCCCTACCCCCACCCCTTCTATAGAAAAAAGTGTTTTTGACACAGTTCCCGTTATCCGATTTGGATAAAATTTGGTATACACATAGTGGTCCGATGATAATACAACAATAAGAAAAAAATATCCTCCCACCCCTACCCCCACCCCCTTCCATAGAAAAATTTGTTTTTGACACACATCGCGTTATCCGATTTGGATGAAATTTGGTATACATATAGTGATTTAGATTTAAAAAGCTCTACAGAGTAGGTAAAAATTTTTTTAAATAAATTCGTTTTTAAGCGGGTATAGAAAGATTTTGTTTCTCTTGTATTTTCCGTGGGCAACTCGAAAGCTGTAAACCGACAGGGGTCCACGATCTAATGATGTGATCTTGGACCTCCGTAAGTAGACAGCTTTCGAGCTGCCTACGGAAAAAGACAAGAGAAACAAAATCTTTCTACACCCGCTTAGCCACGAACAATTTTTGTTTTCTTCATTCACGAGTACTAAACTTTACGTTTATAAAAAATTTAATTTTTGTCATTTCTGAACTAAATACTTTTGAATCTTAATAATTTTTAAAAAACATGGTACCTACCTACTATTTTTTTAAAAGCTTTGTATAATTTTTTTTTTAATTACCCACTTATTGTTCTCAAAAAAATGCAATATTCTGTCTCATAAAACATTTTCGTATAATTTCAAAAACAATGATTAATAAATAAAAAAGTCCGCCATTTTGGATCCGCCATTTTGTTTTTTTAAAGTTTGAGTTAAAAATTGTGTTAAATGACCTCAAGCAATGTAATATTTCAAGTTTGAGACAAATCGGTTGATAAATAAAAAAATCCGCCATTTTGGATCCGCCATTTTGATTATTGGATCCGCCATTGTTGTAATAAAAAACGTAAATTGAGTATTACCAGGTTACCAAACACTACAACTACCAAGATTCAACAGTCGACTTAATGGATCTAACTTTACTTAACAAAAACAAATTTCAAATAAATTAGTAAAAGAAATTGAAATTTTGACAATGTTATTACGATAAGATATCCGTATCAATTAAATATCACTATTTGCAAGAATCAATCTAGCAGAAAAATGCAGAAGTAACTAAATAGAGTTTATTCTAGGTTATAATGAAATCGCTGATCGTGAGTTATTTGGAAACTCATTTTTCTATTAGGGGAGGAGAGGGTGGGGGTAGAGTTAGAAATATATTTTTTGTTTGGGCTGTATTGCCATCGGACCTTTATGCATATACCAAATTTTATAAAAGTCATTTGAAGTGAAGTGTGTCAAAAACGCATTTTTTATGGAAGGGGTAGGGGAGTAGGGGTGGGAGGACATTTTTTTATTATTGTTGTATTGTTATCGGACCACTATATGTATACCAAATTTCATCCAAATCGGATAATGGGAAGTGTGTCAAAAACTCATTTTTCTATGAAAGAGGGTGGGGGTAGAGGTGGGAGGATATTTTTTTCTTAATATTGTATTGTCATCGGATCACTATATGTATACCAAATTTCATCCAAATCGGATTACGAGATGTGTGTCAAAAACAAATTTTTCTATAGAAGGGGGTGGGGGTAGGGGTGGGAGGATATTTTTTTCTTAATGTTGTATTATCATCGGATCACTATGTGTATACCAAATTTTATCCAAATCGGATAACGGGAAGTGTGTCAAAAACACATTTTTCTATAGAAGGGGTGGGGGTAGGGTGGGAGGATATTTTTTTCTTAATGTTGTATTGTCATGGAACCACTACGTGTGTCAAAAACGCTTCACAAGATTTGATAGATAGTTAGTTAGGCAGAACATCTGAAGCTAAATAAAAGCTTGTAAAAAATATTGCGTAAAGGATTTTTTAAAGATGTTTTTATATAAATACCTAATATATTTTATTTTTCACCTACACATTTTATCAAAAAAAAAAATTTAGTCCGGCGCCGAGTTGGCCGGCGCCCAGTTGGCGGCGCCGAGTTGGCCCGGCGCCCAGTTGGCCCGGCGCCCAGTTGGCGGCGCCGAGTTGGCGGCGCCCAGTTGGCGGCGCCGAGTTGGCGGCGCCCAGTTGTCCTAGACCGGGTTTTAACTCAGAATGATCTATTTGGTAATAAGTCGTTTTAGGTTTTAATTTCAAAGGTGTTAATATTTAATAAGATATTTAAGTGTGATGAGTTCATTTATTAACATAAATAGTTAATTACCTAATTACTTCGCATGTAGCGGATTAATTCCTTTAAGGGCCAAGATAATGACAAAATAAAGCAAAAATAATTTTATTGTGATTTTTTCCCAAAATATTTTTAATATGCTATTATCTACATAATAACAAGAGACCATAAATTAGTTTAGGACTTTAACGGCCAAAACTCAAAAGTTTTTGGTCCGGACAATTTAGTAAGCTCTACCTGAATCATAGAAAATTGAATGAAGGGTTCTACACTAGGTTTTTCCATTTCATAATATTTAATTAGGTATACCATTATGCAAAAATGGCTTGACAATAACTTAGGATAATAAACGACAATATACTTTTTGATTTGATTAAAAATATTATGAAACGAAATTCACTTGATTACCTACATGTTAGTGAAAGAAAATAAATAAAATAAAGTCTCTCTCGAAAAAACCAAAAAAATATACAGGAGATTTTTACATTTACCTCACTTTACTTAAAAGCTGTGAATTTGCAGATAGTGCTGATAATATCCAACTTAAGAAAAAAAAAATCAAATTTTCTTTTATGAAAAGAATAATACGTACGAAAATTATAAAGCAAAAATAGTTCGACAGGTACGTCGTTTTAAAGAATGCTATGTTTGAATGCTATGTTTTGTAACATAAAACTTAAATTTTTATTTTTAATTGGATAATAATTGTATAGAGTCGATATTTGCTGTGGCTACATTTATTTAGTCCATGGTTTTAACAAATTAATGCTTTTTTTTAGAATTTTAAAAGATTTACTTGTAGACCTTGTAATAAAGAAATTTTTCATAATCGACAAAGTTGTTATTGAGATACAAAGAAATCAGTCAGTCACGTTTATTTTCCAAAAAGAAACTTGTGTGTAGTTTGGAAAATAAAATACATTTTGAAAATCTGGAAATATAAAAACATAAAATTTGAAAATACTTCGTGGTTGCTTACTTATAGTTTGAACTGGTAAATCTCAATCATATATGTATGATATAGAGAGTACAAAAATTACAAAATGACAAAAAAAAAACATCTATCACATATTCTATACAATATATTGCTAGTAGCTAGGTCTGTTTTTTGAGTTTATCCTGACCAGATACTTTACAAATGTCCTGTAGCACAAATTTATGAGAGATGAACGTTTGCATGGAAAAAGTAGTTAGAAATTATAAATTTTAAAGTTATGATGCAATATCAATGGAAAATTACTTGAGATTAATTAATTACACCATTTTGGATACTTAGATGGTCAAATAATTTGGCTTAGGTACTTTTTGCCAAGTGAAGTTTTAGGTATTAAACAAACAATAAAACCAAAATAAAGTAGAAATATCGATATCTACGAAGAAAAATACTTATAAAAAACAATGTTATAATGACTTAACATAAATTTTTGTATTATTTAAACAAAAAATGTTATTAAATATTAATAAAAAAAGTTTAATGGTTCAAAAAAACAAAAAAAACTGTTATTAATGCAATAAAATAAATAAAAAATATCCTCCCTTAGTTATATTTCACGGGTGTCTTCAAAAAAAATCAGTGGTTTGTTAGAGGAAGGGTTGGCAATTATTGTTTCAGCCAAATAATCAAAAATAAAGAGTTGTAATGGACTCCTTTTTTATGTTTTTAATAAAAGATTCTTTAAAAAAAATTCAGCTAGAAAGACAAAATAGGCTTTTAATGGCAAGAGAATGATAAGTTTAATGAGACTTTATTTTAACAACACTGTGCTACAATTAAGACAAAATAATGGACTCTTTTATCCATTTTAGTTAAATAATGTTTTGATGGAACAATTTTAAAAGTTTACCAACGAGTTTTGGAGTTATAACTCAAATCTAGAGTTCAGTAAAGCTTTATTAAGGCAAAAGGTTGATCCTTTCGCATGCTGGAGAATCCGTCCGCCAGATAGAAATGGAGAGCATTTTATTTGCTGGCATATTTGGATAGTATTTAACCTTAACTTTTCAATAAAAAATATTCTACCAATTTATCTTTTAAAAATTTAAAGTGATCATATATCAATAGAAAAATTATCATGACATTGACATTTTCCTTGTATTTACTGTTTCAAGGACAAAAAAATATTCAAAAATATTGAAAATACACATAATTGTAACACAGATTATAACGTTAGTAATTTTAACAACGAAAAACAGTTATGGCACATCTTCCAACAAATTAGTTTTGGTTTTCAAAAACTAGACAAGACTATTTCTTTTTAAACGAACAATTTTACAAAAATTTCCTTTAGTTTTTCCAACAAAATACTACCAATGGGTTAACTAAAGTACTACTGAGTGTTTTTCTCAAACTTTCAACATAAAATTTTCACAAATTTTTCAAAATTTTTCCCAAATTTTTCACGAATTTTCCAAAAACTAAATTACCCTGAACTACTGACACCACTTTGTATCAGGAGCCTGCGTGTGACAGTGGTACTGTCACCTCAAGTGGCCAAGGCTTAAATGTTGTAAGCTACCAACTTAGGCTACAACTTATATAAATTATAAAAAGATTAAATGTTACTATATGTTATTAAATTTACACGATCTCGAAAGGGAATTTGGCGGTTCTTGGAGGAAAAGTATGCTATAAACGTTTTTCTCAAATGTATAACTAATAGGATAATCGTACATACCTTTTCAATTTTCTTCTTGCAGCTTCACACTTTCACTTCTAATATTTATTATTTAAATATCAAATTTTTACTACCATTGAACTTTCATATTCAAATATTCACACTTCTTAAACTTTTAGGTTTTATAAACCTTTTATATATTTGTTGTAAATATATATATTTATCAACATCTTAAACGTTGATTGAATGAGTGAAACTATTCAATCAACTGTTTAATTTACTTAATATTACTGTTTAGGTTTGGGATATGTTATTAATTAAAAATGCCGATTTTAGGGCAACGAATGGTTTGTATTTTGTTGATAAAAAAACCATAAAACAGTTAAACACATTATTTCAAAACACTGGAAACAGTAATAATTAATGACTTTACAATCAATAAACTCTAAAAGAAAAGACCAAAATAATTATGAATATTAAAGTTAACAGTTTTATACAATGTTAAAATAATTGATAAATTTCCCCAGTTGAAATAAAACCCCCCTTAAGAAGTGTAAATGAAAGTGTACCGTACTAGGCAAAGACAAACTAAAGAGTACTCTCCCTGACGACTTTCGAAAGTTTCAATACCCCGCTCTCTAGACATTCTCAGTTTGTCGCTAGCTGATTGGGCTAAATCTAAGCTTTCTTTAACGGACTTCTTCCACCACTCTTCTCTACAGACACTCTTGGTTGCCGTGGTCTGAATCTTAAGCTCTCTCGCATTGGCGAGAAAGACAAAGAGACAAAATACCACCGCAATTCAAAGATGCGTGGATTTAGAAATTCGGTAAAGTTTAAATCTTACAGGGTGTTTCTTAAAAGTTGAAAATAGTTTACCAAATTTGTTTCCAGTTACAAAATATGAATTATTTTGATGTTAGTGGCTCAAAGGACATATTAGCCGAATACAACTTTTATTAAAATACAGCGAACCTGAAAACATGCCTAAAAACAAGTCGCCGAGTTGCCATAAATTTTACTTATTCTTAACCTAGTCTTGCATATAATTAATGCTTGTTGATGTCAAAACAATATTTAATTAAAAATCTTTAAAAACTTATAAATGGCAAAAATACCATTTATGCTCAAATCCCGTTTTGTTACAATTATATCTTTTGAACTATCCCATCGATTTTAATGGGACAAACTGCACTTGACAGAGAATTAATCCGAGTTTTGACTAAATATATGTTTTGTCCACCATCTGAAAATCCAACATGGTGGACGAAATTAAATTTTACCCTTCAAAGATGCTCGTTTATTCTTGTGTTGTAAACATGTTTTAATTATTTCTTTAAATCAGTAAAAAAGCTGCATTCTTGCCACGCACAACAAGGTATAAGTCAGCAAAATCGGTTCGATGGTTCTAAAAAAAAATATTTTTGTTTCAACCATTGTTTTTGCATATTATACGATTGTCTTGTCAATCATGTTTGCATTTATTTGCTTATAAAATCATTACTACTAAACCGATATTGATGAAATAAAAAATATCCTGGTGAGAATTGATTGCTTCTTAAAGATCATGAACAAAATTTATCGCTATCCTAAAATTTAAGATAGCGATAAATATATAAATATATTTTAATTTTTTTTAATCTATAGAAAAGAACCACTTTTCTCAGCTTAATAAGCTACAAAGTAATAAAATCGGTTAAGTGGTTCTCACAAAATCTGATTTGGCTTTAACCATTGTTTTACAAATTATACGATTGCATTGCCAATCCTGTCTGCATCCTGTGAAAAAATCGCTAGCGATGATCCAAATCATCCCTTTGCTATGGGAACTATTTTCGGCTATATTCTGATGGGACAAATAAATCAACCCTTAATTTCTACCCCGCCAATTAATGCTCTTTTTTGTCAAAATGAAAATGACTCGCTTTCGCAATTAATTTCAAAATTTTGGGAAACCGACTGCGTCCCCCAAAAAACTCATTTGAAACCAGAGGATGAAATTTGTGAAAATTATTTTAAACAGAGCGTGTCGCGTAATCAAGACGGCCGGTACACAGTATCCCTTCCCTTTCGCACATTTGACAATCCACCACAGTTTCCCGGAATAAAGCAAGTCGCGCTAAATCGTTTCTTATCTTTAGAAAAAAAAACTACTTCGCGATAAAAACTTGTATTGTGAATATTCTAAATTTATGAATGAATATTTGGAATTGGGTCATATGGACTATGACTCAGAAAAAGAAGACGATTCAGACAGCTATTTTATTCCACATTTCGCTGTTGTTAAAAATGAAGCTATCACTACTAAGACAAGGGTAGTTTTTAATGCGAGTATTACTGACCCTTTTACGCATATTTCGCATAATCAAGTGTTATTATCGGGTCCGAAACTACAAAAAGATATTATTCAAATATTATTACATTTTCGCCTTAACCCTGTGACGCTCACCTGCGATATTCAAAAAATGTATCGTGGTATAAATATCAACCCTGATCATCAAAAATACCAAAAAATATTTTGGCGGTTTAATCCTAATGAAAAAGTTTCCGTTTTTAAACTACGAACTGTCACTTACGGAGTGAACTGTTCACCATATCTCGCTTTACGCACCCTTCAGCACTTAGCTGAGTCCGAATATGATAACTACCCTCACGCTGCTAAAGTTATACTTAACGATACCTATATTGATGACGTCACTACTTCATGTAAAACGGTTCAAGAGGCGTTAAATTTGCAGCATGAGCTTACGGAATTGTTAGGAAACGCTGGCTTGAAATTACACAAATGGTCTAGCAATCGCTCAGAAGTGATCTCTCATTTAGATCCCTCCTTAGTCAACCCCGCAGTTTTATCTCTCGATTCGGATGACGTCACTAAGGTCTTAGGCCTGTGCTGGCATCCTTCCTATGACGAGTTTCGATTTAACATATTACCTAATCAGCAAAGCTGTACTAAAAGGACGCTTCTCTCTTTTTTAGCACGCTGCTATGACCCCCATGGGTATCTTACCCCAGTAACATTCACTTTAAAATATTTGATTCAACAAATTTGGTTACTTGGTATTTCCTGGGACGCCACGCCTACTTTAGAAATAGTTCGTCAGTGGACACTCTATCAATCTGAATTTCACGTTTTAGAAAAATTTAGTTTACCCCGCCACATTGACATCATCAACGCCGAATCCATCGATCTCTGTGGTTTTTGTGATGCGAGTGAACGAGGGTACGCATGCGTAATATACTTACGGGTCTTACGAAACGCTAAATATCATATTTTGTTCTTGCGAAAAGTCGCATCGCTCCACTTAAAAAATTTGTTAGTATTCCGAGAATAGAACTTCTAGCCGCTACTCTTTTATCTGAGGTCTTAAAATACACATATGATATCTTCATAAAAAGGTTCACAATAAATAATATTTACGCTTTTTCGGACGCAATGGTTGTTTTACACTGGATAAAATCCCATCCAAGTAAATGGAAAACTTTTGTCGCAAATCGTGTTAGTCTTATCCAAGATAATATTAATCCAGAATGTTGGTTATATACCCCCACCTTTCTCAATAGTGCCGATGTAGCCAGCCGCGGCTGCTCGCCGAGTGAGCTTTTAAATCATCCCCTATGGTGGGCCGCCCCTAGTTTTTTACAAGAATCTTTCGATAAATGGCCAACAAAAACCCCGCAAGTCAAAATAAATGACAGTTTAGAGACTGAGGAACGAAAAAATGTTGCTCTGATTTCTTGTGACCGAATAACGGAAAATTTTTTAGATTCGCTTTTAAATAATAAATCCGATTTTTACGCTATTCAGCTACTTTTAGCCCGCAGTTTGCGATTCATAAATAATTGTAGACTATCCGCAGACGTCAGAAAAAAGACAAATATAGATTATATCGATCTCTTTAACGCTTTAAAATGTTTGGCTAAGCACGAACAACAAAAATACTTTTCTGAAGTAATTCTTAACCTTCAAAACCAGAAAAAATGCATAAAACCCATACAAAAATTGAATCCCTTTTTAGACCAGGATGGTCTTATAAGAGTTGGAGGACGCATTCAACAAGCCATGACTATTTCTTACGGACAAAAACATCCTCTTCTTTTACCCAAGGAAAGTAGACTTTCTTATATTTTTATTGAATATATGCACAAAAAATATTTGCATGTCGGAGTGCAAACAGTCCAATATCTCATTAGTCAAATTTTTTGGATTTTATCTGCCAAACGCTTAATTAAAACGGTTTTATCCAAATGTGTTCGTTGCTTTCGCGTCAAACCGCATTCTTATGAGCAAATCATGGGACAAATTCCGTCCTACCGCTTGATTCCACAAAAGCCTTTTACTTTTAGTGGAGTAGATTTTAGTGGTGCTATACCTATCACTCTCAGTAAACACAGAGGTGTAAAAACACAAAAAGCATATATCTGCCTTTTTATTTGTCTAAATACTAAAGCTTTACATCTCGAGTTAGTGTCAGATCTAACTTCGGACGCTTTTTTAGCTGCGCTACGTCGCTTTGTTGCCCGAAGAGGTTACATAAAAACTCTTTTTTCAGACAATGGCACAAATTTCGTTAAATCCAGCAAAGAATTGCTTGATCTTGCAAGAAATGCTTGCACGCAACAAGCTATCGCCTGGAATTTTATCCCTCCATCAGCTCCCCACTTCGGCGGTCTTTGGGAGTCAGGGATAAAATCAGTAAAAACTCACTTAATTCGTACCATTGGCTCGCAGATTCTGAGTTATGAGGAGTTGTACACGGTTCTTTGTCAAATTGAGGCGATTTTAAATTCTCGCCCCTTGACCCCGCAATCTACCGACTGTAACGATCTACAGGTTTTAACACCGGGACATTTTTTAACACATGGACCTTTAGTTTCTGTTCCTGACGAAGATTTTTCAAGTAAACCTGAGAATCGGTTATCGCGATGGAACTTGGTCCAACGAATACAAGCCGATTTTTGGCGTCGTTGGAGCCAAGAATTTTTACATACCCTTCAAGTACGAAATAAATGGTTGGAACCATGCGCAGAGCCAAAAATAGGTACCCTCGTTCTTATCAAAGACGAGTTATCACCGCCCCTTCAATGGCGGGTAGGTCGCATTATTGAAATTTTTAAAGGGCCTGATGGGCACGCTAGGGTGGCAAATGTTCGTACCGCGTCCGGTATCTTTAAACGACCTTTAGTCAAACTTTGCCCCCTTCCAATTGATTCAGATTCACCTACCGAAAAATGATGCTCATTTTGGTGGGCCGAATGAACAAGTTTCCCAACTTGTTTTTATTTTTGTAAATAATTATATTCTCTAATTTTCACTTAAAATTAGAGAAGCTATCTCTCTTAGTTTTTAAATATTTTTTGGTTACATTTTCTACGCTTACAAGCGTTTTTAGAATATTATTTTGATTTACTTTACGCTATATCTTTCCATATATTAAAAATTAAAACTTCGCGCGCTTCTTCCAGCAATGAAGGATTTGAGATAAGCGGCTAAATTCGGCCTAGCAGACGCAAACGCCGATTGTCTGAGAGAACAACTCAACCACGCGCCACGTGCAACTAAAGTCACCGCACCGCTATTATTTTATATTAAAATTGTGGAAACTATTAATTTTACGCTTTAGTTTATTAGATATTAGTGTTTGGAACATTTTGAACTATAGAACAATGGAGAGTCTGGTACTTCGCGTATAATCGGGCTGGCCAGCCAAGTAGCTACGAAAGACATCTAATGGTAAGTCGCTTTCGCAATTTTTCATTGCTACGCTATTTTTAGTAAATAAGTTTTTAGTCTCTTTTTTCCCTGTCGGAGCCCTGTGGAAAGATACAGTCCCTCTTAACTCCCACACGTTTTTCTCGAGCTATCTCGAGTGGTCCTTCGGTATATTTTATTTTCTACAGAAGGCCTGACCTCACCAAATAATAAAATTATAAAGAAATGAATGCTGACAGGATTGGCAATGCAATCATATAATTTGTAAAACAATGGTTAAAACAAAATCCGATTTTGTGAGAACCACCACACCGATTTTACTCATTTGTACGTCGCGTCGTTGCGTGAGGGAATGGTAGAGATTTTCTATAAATTAAAAAAAAAATTTTGGAAAATAAAAATAAATACGCCATTTTGAAAAATCAAGTATGATTCTGTCCGCCATCTGTGCGAGCTGTGCTTGACAATTACACTTGCTTAACTCGGATTGGTTAAGCAGCGGGATTAAAGTAAAAAGTTTACTGCCAGGAAGCAGCCTCACTCCTTGCAATGACCAAGAAGGCTTATGGTACAGTAAACTTAAGTAGTTATAGTGAGAACAACTATCAAATGTTGAATCTGCTTTATTAAGATACATCCTCTCTTTTTATATTCAAAAACTGTTATGGTTCGTGATAAATTATAAAATATAAAATTCCATATAATGTGTTGTTTTATAAACTAAATAATTTATATAATTTAAATAGGTAAACTTGAGAAGGTTAGTTATGTTATTAAAACCTAATTTCTCAAGATCACCTATGTTTAAATAATAAATTTAATTAAAAATGAAGATTTATGAAAAATGGTAAAACAATGAAAAATCTGTTTAATTTTGTAATTAAACACCATCTTAAATTTTAAGATGGCGATAAATTTTGATCATGATCTTTAAAAAGCAATCAATTCTCACCAGGATGTTTTTTATCGGATTAGTAGTAACCAGAAACGAGTATAATGTTTATGGTAGTAACTAAGTTATAAGGAAATAAATGCAGACATGATTGGCATAGCAATCGTATAATATGCAAAACAATGGTTAAAACAAAAACATTTTTAGAACGACTAAACCGATTTTGCTAGTTTATACCTTCTTGTGCGTGGCAAGAATGCAGCTTTTTCACTAATTTAAAAAAATAATCAAGACATGTTCCCAACACAAGAATAAACGACCATCTTTGAAGGGTACATTTTAGATTTGTCCGTCATCTTGGATTTTCAGAGGGCGGACAAAAAAATATATTTAGTCAAAACTCTGATTTTTTCTCTATCAATTGCAGTTTGTCCCATTAAAATCGATTGTATAGTTCAAATGCTATAATGAATAAAAAATTGTCCGGTTTTTTTTGGCCCACCCGGTATGGTAATTTTTATAATGTTTTTCCTAGATCTCATTTATAACGTTGAATTTAAGATATATAAAGCTAATAAATGTTTTGTTTTTTCAACATTAAAAAAAATAAAACTATAGAGGGCGCTGCTTCAGTTCCAGTACCAGAACTGAATGGCCATCGCCATTTTTATTTGCATTTCGCGTTATAGTTAAATGTAATAACAAGTGTGGAAAGTGATACTTTACCGCACGTAACGGCAGTTGCCGTCAAGGGTGGTAAACACACTTGCCGCATACAATACTTTACCTATGAGTACCTTTTTTTTCAATTAATTAAATGTAATTTATAAACATGTCAAATTAGAAGAAATTGAAATGTAAACAAATATTGAAGCTGTCTTATTGACGCATTGCTAATGTTTCTTCTAAGTGGTGCGCGTGCGGTAAAGTAATTACTTTACCGCTCGCGAGTAGGTAATAGTTATTTACCTAACAAGTGCCGAAAGTGGTACTTGCCCGCACGATGCGGAGCGGAGTTCGGGCAAGCCGTCAAGGGTGGAAAAGATAGTTTCCGCAAGAGTTAGGTACAATGTTTTTCCTACGAGTGTTTTTGTGCATCTTCTTTATCAAAATAACATGTTTTAAATCGCAAAGATTTTATAATAATGCTAAAAAATGATACATAAGATAGAATAGTTACATAAATCATTTAATTAGTCCTAAATAGCTTCATTTTTAACAAAAAAAAATCGTGCGAAAAAGTAACTTTTCAGCACTAGTGCGGAAAAGTTACTTTTCCGCACGATTTTTTTACTTTTCCACACGATTTTTTTATGCACTGAAAAATAATGAAACAGGATTTTTTTATCATGATATATTAATAAGAAACTTATTATAAAGAATATTTAATTTACAATAACGAAAAATTTAGCGATGGTAAATATTGAAATTGAAAGTGCACTTTATGTTTGTTACATGCTGCAATATAGCAGATGCCGCAACATCTTGAAGAACGTCGTTTCTTATTTGAATTTAATTGGTTGGTGTTTGGCCCACTACAGAAATGCCTTGATCAGTTTGCTGCTAAGAATTACTAGTGCATGTGCGTAGGGCACTTGCCCCACCCTGGATTTAGCTCATTTAGTAATGCGAGAATTAAAGGGGAAATAAATATTTGATTGTACATTTTTTTACTTTTTTGCCCCAACTTGAGCGAGACCCTGAATACGCCCATGTACTAGTGTAGTGAATGGAGGAAGGTACAGGCTGTAACACATTACAGGATTCTTCCTTCGATGCTTCTGGTAGCATCGGTACAGCAGCACTTCTTGAAAATGAAACTTGTTTATAGCAGGATGACCGGTTTTCATTTGGAAACGATTGTGAATAGGAGGATTCTTGCTTTTTGGACGTGCGGAAAAAAATCGTGCGAATTAGTAAAAATGGCGCGGAAAAGTAAAATCGTGCGGAAAAGTACATGTTTCCAAACGAAAAATCGTGCGGGAAAGTTAGTTTTCCGCACGCTCGTAGGAAAACGTATTTATTACGTTATTTTGGTTAAAATCTTTGCCTTTGTAAAAACAAACGTGGCATATTAAAAGCTCAGATGTGTAGGAAAGATGCTATAATTAATAAATACAAATACGTATGCAGTGATTTAAATGAAGCACCACAAAATAAGGTAAGAAAAGTAAACTAAATTTAAAAAAATGCTTTTTTTTGTATAGAATATCGCATACCAAGATTTTATGTAATCAGACAGGGAATGCGACAATTCGCCGCTGCCGATTAGCCGCCGGACTTTAAGGCACGTACACATACATAAACGCGTTCGGTCTCGCAGCGAGGCATACGAATACTGCCTCCCTGCGAGACCGAACGGGCATACGTATTTGTGCGTGCTTTACAGGCGCGGCTAACATCAACATGCATGGACCCGTGTCATGCTGAACCATCCGATCAGAGTGGCAACTTCAAACGAACATCCATCAGCTGAATATTCTTTGCCTCAAGGCGCGTATTCACTTGAGCATAAATACAAACGAGATATTCTGTTGGCCTCGCAGCGAAGCACTTATTCTGATTCTTGATTCTGAAGCAAGAAAATCGTGAATCCTCGAATAAAAATTAAGCATTGGCTGTTGGGTACTACTATACCAAATATAAAAAATATACCCTTTTTGAAAGCTAAGCTGCTAGTTTTTGCTATATGTCTCCCAGGCGTGAACCACCTTGTTGATGGATCTCTCTAGGCCTATTACATGAAGAGAGGGTTAGGTACTACTGGATACGAATGAGAAAAGTATTTTTTTTTGGTATTTTACAAATTGTTTAAATTTGTGTAAAATAAAGTCTAGTGAGCCGCAATCGTAAAAAATACAAATGCATACGATTTGTCGAGTGTTGCGAAAACCACCCCCTCGGGGGCTAGACAACTGTATACATTTGGGCATGCCGTGGTGGTAGCTTAAATTAAAAGGGTAACATTTAACATTTTGAGGCTGGCGATGTTATGTGTTATTTCCCTTTAAGCGTTTTTCTTTGTGGAATAACGAGTCATACTGAACTCCAATGGAGAGTGAAATTTTGATACATATTTACGAATAGACAAATTTTTAAAAACAAAATCAATTTTAAAAATCAGTGATTTTAAAAGGCATTAAATTTTTTTCCGATTTTCCTAGACATGAAAGCCTTATGTTCTACCATCATTATGTAAAAATTACAATATAAAAAAATCTATATATATTTATCAGTTTCACAACGTTCTACGTCTTCCGATACCCAATCTCCACTCGTTTCTGTTTGCCCATAATTCATCATCTAGGCCTCTTATTCTTATTTCACGGTCTATTCCTTCTCTCCAGCTTCTCCTTGGCCGTCCTCGTTTTCTTCGGCCAGTTGGTTTCCATTGTAGCATTTATTTGGGTAGTCTTTCATCATTCATTCTTTGTACATTTCCGTAGCATACCAGTTGTTTTGTTCTTATATCATCCACTAAAGTACGTTCACCCACTCTCATAATTACTCTTATTCTTTGATTTGTAACTCTTTCTCTTTTTGATTTCCCTGCTGCTCTTCTCCAATAGTCCATCTCCGTAGCGGA
The DNA here is from genome assembly GCA_963576565.1 of Aspidapion aeneum. Classification (NCBI taxonomy): domain Eukaryota; kingdom Metazoa; phylum Arthropoda; class Insecta; order Coleoptera; family Brentidae; genus Aspidapion; species Aspidapion aeneum. The sequence goes on from OY755039.1 coordinate 93,403,646, forward strand.
AAGCATTTTTTCTGGTCTATCCTTGATTGGCCATACTTCTGAGCTGCATGTAATAATACCTTTTACAATTGTGTTATATATAAGCTTTTAGTTATGTTTTGATATACTTTGGTCCCAAATTATTCCATTTAATAAAGTTATTGCTTTTCTTCCTTGTACGTTTCGATCTTTTATAGCTTTGTCTAGTGTTCCGTCAGCTGTAATTTTTAGACCTAAGTTTTCGCTGCCCGGTATTTAAGATTAGATCCTGTTTCATTCCACCGATACACATATACTCTGTCTTATTGAGATTAACCTCTAGTCCCCACTTATTGTACTCTTTTATTAGTTTTCGTGTCATATATTCGAGGTCGTCATAATCCTGAGCCACTACTATCTGATCATCGGCGAAACATAAAGTATACAAGGTGGTTTCGTCCAACGGAATTCCCATGTTTTGGCATTTTCTCTTCCATACTTTAAGGACTTGTTCCAAGTATATCTTGAATAGCGTAGGCGAGATACAGCAACCTTGTTTAAGACCTTTATTTACTTGAAAGCCTTTGGTTAGTTTTGCTTTTATTTTAACTTTTGCCTTACTACTGCGGTACAACTCTTTGATAGCCTTAATTAGTTGTACGCGGATGTTTGTGTTTTCCAACGCTTTCCAAAGTAGATTTAGTGGTATACTATCATATGCCTTCTGCAAATCGACGTAAAGCAGATGCAGCTCTTGTCCGTATGCCATTTTCTTTTCAATAATTTGGGTTATACAAAAGAGATGATCTGAAGTCGATCTACCCGCCCTGAAACCAGCTTTTTCTTCTGCCTCCATGTCTTTATATTCGCTCTCCACTTTATTTCTTATTATTTTACCTTATATTCTGCTTAGCGTACTAGTCACAGATATACCTCTATAATTGTCACATATATCTTTCCTTCCTTTTTTGTGTATTGTGGATATATATATATATATATATATATATATATATATATATATATATATATATATACATATATATATATATATATATATATATATATATATATATATATATATATATATATACATATATATATATATATATATATATATATATATACGTCATATATATCCACAAAAAAAATCTACAAAAGACCAAAAAAATTAAATTTATAAAAATCAAATTACATAAAAATGTTTCTAAATAAAAAACTGCTGGAAAACTACCTTAAACTAGGATCTCTACGTCCTGGAAGCCTGCATCCTAGAGACGCCAGATATCCAGAATGCAGCGACCCTCCTTAAACCCCCTCCAAATTTTTTAATTTTGATTACCCTGTAGTAATTTTGATTACCCTGTAATGCATTAAAATGTAGTAAATTTTCCTAATAAGTCATATGAAAAATATGTTGATTTGGATCATTGTATTACCTTCTTAAATTAAGAAAAATATATATAAGTATGTTAAAAAAAAACTTTGATAAAAAAAATAATTAAAACTTCAAAAATTATAGGTAAAAACACTAAGAAGTGGCTATTTCTTAAGTATCAGATGAGAGTACAGTAACCTTATCAAAAACGCCGTATGTGGCGCTGTTTTTAGTAAAAATACAAACTTGGAATATAATAATTTCATTTAATCAAATGCCGTTAGTACTTTGAAGTAATTTTTTGAAAAAAATTAAATGTATCACTTTTTATTTTAAAACAATAAAAGCGTACAAAATTTTAAAGGCGTGTTTCAGAAAACTGTTTTTGCCCCATATATCCATTTTTTAAGATGGATGTATTTTTACATGGGACTATGCAAACTAGAAACTTAGTAAGTACAGAAACGTTGCATTAACGTTACATTACACTGCATGTTGATATACTGTGTAATACTAAATTAATTCTGAAAGACTTATAACATTCCTAATTTACATTTAATTCGTGTTAATCAAACCAAGAGCAATAGATAAAAATTATTTAAAAAAAATGATGCTGCCAAATTTGTTCAGGATTTTTCTTCTTTTTTATACGTCATGTAATGTCACAAATAAAGTTATTTTACCGCATAGTGTGCAGTACAGTTACTTTAAGCGCCGGTACACACAAGCGTTTTTCTGCATAAAACATATGTAGATCGTTTTATAGTGTTAAAATGCTTTTTTCATGTTTTATATGCTCATTTTAAATATACAAAAGAGCTATATAGTTAAATATTTTAGACTTATTATTTATTAAAAATATACATAATTTTATTTAGTTTCAGCTGCTACTACTATGTCGGTTTAGAACGTTTTTCTACGTTGTCCGACGCCTATTCTCCAGCTCCTTCGATCCTGACAATCATCTTCCGTCAGGTTTTTTTGACTCTTTGATCTTTGGATTGACTGTTGCCATTCCAGTTTAAGGCGCCCTCTTTTTCAGCGCCCTCTTTTTCAGCGCCCTATTAGTTGTCATTCTGGGACCTGCTTTGGTAATCTTTCGTCGCTCATCCGTTGTACATGGCCGTACCATATCAGTTGCCTTTTAGTGATGTCGTTATGCTTTCCTCGATTGCCACTCTTTCTTTTATAATCTCATTTCTTACATGATCTGTTCTAGATATTCTCATTGATCTTCTTATTGCATCCATTTCGACACTTTCCATTTTTGCTTTGTATTTTTCTGTTACGCGACAAGTCTCTATTCCATACAACAGCGGGCATTTCACGATTTTCATATATGTTAAATTTTACATTCTTTTTTATCTCTCTGCTCCATAAAATACTGTTAAGACAACCAATAACCGTTTTTGCTTTTACTATTCTTTTTTCCAGTTCTTTACAGTCTGCTCCTGTCTTATCAAATGTGACACCTGAGTATACATACTCATTGCATGGAGATATTGTTTGTCTATTTTCTAGTGTCTGTGTCTTGTCCACGTTCACTGTTAACCCCCACTTTTGGTATTCTTCCGTTAACTTTCTCATCATATACTCCATGTCCTCTTTATCATTAGCTACAATTACTTGGTCGTCAGCAAACTGTAGTGTGCATATGGTAAATCGGTTGTTAAGTTGTATTCCCATGTCGTGTACTTTGCGTTTCCAGTTTTTTAGAGCTACTGCGATATATATTTTAAAAAGAGTTGGAGAGATACAACAGGAATTCTTTTGAAAGTCGATTTCCAATTTTAATTTCAGATTTTGATCTTTTGTATAGTTCTTTTATCGCTTTTATATATGTATTGTTGATATTAGTTTGTGCTCACACTTTCCATAATTTGTCTACTGGAACGGTATCATAGGCTTTTTGTAGGTCCACAAAGGTAACATGAGTCTATATATTTCTGGCACTTCTTTTCTCAATTACTTGTTTAAGACAAAAAAATTGTGTGTGCTTAAGACCACACGGCAGAAGTGTAAACTTCAACAAGGCGAAATTAATAATACTGGCCTTCTGCATCATCATGCTCGCTGAATGTTCCTCTCACAGTTAGTCGACTCGAGCCGACTTCACCCGAATGAACGTTACATAGCCGAGCCTGACGGCTCAGTTCAATTCACTAGCCACAAAAACTGCTAAACGCGCCTAAAGGAGTTTAAACTTCAAAAACATTATAACTACAAGATCTGCCTGCACGAAACCCACTTTGCTCTTCTTCTTCTTGGTAATGAAAATCATTCCCTATTAGGTCTCTAAGAATCCCACCGTATAATCTACTTAGAGTACTGGTTACTGAAATTCCTCTGTAGTTGTTGCAATCCAGCTTGTTTTCTTTTTTATGTATTGAGGATATGAATGCTATTTTCCAATCATCTGGTACTGGATGTCCGTTTATGCATTGATTGATAATATGGGGGCAATTCTTTAAAATTTGAAATAATTTGAAATCTGACAAAATTTGAATCGACAGATTTTAGGAGTAAATCTTGACAACATTGCAGTTTCAGCTTTGTGTAAAACGTCTTACACCACACGGTAATGGGCCAACTTAGGAAATTTGGAAAAACCCAAAAATGTAAAATATGCGGGAAAATTTAATCTAAAACCTACCTTGAAACTCGGCTACTGATAATCCACAAGTTCTTAATAAATTGTATTTTTCCGGGCACCTTATCATACAACGGTTTTTCTTTCTGGCACATTTGACAACTGTTACAGAACACCAAGGGGACTGTCAATTACGAAATGCTGCCGCTCTTGAAAGGGACCGTTCACAAGTTGTGTTTCACTTTTTAGATATGTTGTTAAAATATTATTACGAAAAACTCTTACAACGTAATGTGCAAGGTGGTATCTGAGGGGGGGATCAGGTTAGGTTTAAAAATATTGTCACAATTAAATATGACACACGGCACCTCCACCATATATGTCACGACTATATTTGTGACAAGTGGTTTCTCTACCATATATGTCACAAGGTTTGTTATTTAGTGCCCTGTGACTGAGGGATTAAGGGGAATATGAAAATTAAGTATAAAGAATCCACATTTATACGTGTATTGTATATACATGAGATAGGTTAACAAGAATAGAATGCCAAATTAAACAATGTAATGAGGGGGGATGCTGGTTGGAGAGAGTTGACCTAGGGGTCATAAAGCGTAACCACCATAGTGGGGTTTTACTTGGTTATGTTTAGTAGGGACCACATATTTCAGTGGTGTACTGGGTTAGTAGGGACCACGTATTTCAGTGGTGTACTGGGTTGATCATGAACCGAACCGAACCGAACCGGTCTATTGTCCAGCATCGGCTTTTATAAACGAAATTTGTGCATACTCAGCAATATTGATTATTGCTACATTTTTATAGTGGTTTAATTAAATTTTAAACTATTTTATGACATATGCCCTCTCTCCAATAAGCATTGGCCCCCAATGCTTAACTTAAAAAATAATTTCTAATTTTGTTATATTGAACATTGGTAACTAGTATCTTCTATTCCGCTCGAGGAAGAGGTATCCAGGTCCGGGTGATCATCTTTGAAGTAGCTTGCGAATTTTATTTATTGTTCCGGTTGGCTGGTTACATCTTCTTCGATTGGAGCGACCATCATCTAGCTGGAAGGATTTCTAAGATATTTGGATCTGCCTTCCTTTGGATGTGGCCCGTTTGCTTTTGTATCTTGCTGAAACGATAAAATGGACTAAGTAAATAAAATTGTAATTTATAATAAAAATAACAGGCTTTTAGGATCAGTTTAAAAAAAAAATCTAAAAAAATAAATAAATAATCTTTCTTTTTCACAATTCAGTAAGTACCCTTTAACTTTTTATTTGGGACCTTTATATCCGTGCGCGCCCTTTTATAACTCAATATCATCATCAACAATTTAGGTAACTGTGCCCCTTTTTTAACTCTTTATAGCTTCTTCACAATATTTTAAAACAACCTCTTAATGTAAGGAACTTTGTGAGTCTATTATGCATTCTTCGATGCCTTTAAAACTGTACTTTTACAGTATAATAGCCCACGGTCCTTTTTTTCGACTCTTTTGAGCATCTTTGTGCCCTTTAAAACTGTACTTTTACAGTATACTAACCCACGGTCCTTTTTTTTTTGGACTCTTTTGAGCATCTTTGTGCCCTTTAAAACTGTACTTTTACAGTATACACGGTCCTTTTTCTGGACTCTTTTGAGCAACTTTGTGCCCTTTTTCAACTACTTCCATTTTAGGCATTTCATTCAACCATTTTAATTGGACGCATTTTTAAAATAAACATTTTTTAAAATTGTTGGGTACTTTACCGTTTGCTAATAAGATTTTTAAATTTATTAAGCCTTTAAAAAATTTAAATTGCCTCGAAAATCCAAAAAAAAATTAAATTATTTTATACGTTATGAACTGATCCTGAAAATGTTTTTTAATGTTTCAGTAATTATATTTATCCCTACTTATTAATCAAATTTTAATCATTATAAATAGTTTAAAAAAGTATCTTTGTCTTAAGTAACATATGTATAAAAAAAATTACCAGCATCACTAGTTTAGAAAAATTGGTTCAGTGCATTCAATAAGAAAAAAAATAATAATAACTTGAGTATTTAAAAAGAGTGCTGAAAGTAGAATCAAAATCAGTAAATATTTTACCATTATTTTTATAATAAAAAGTTTGTAAACATTAGCAGCCTAGGTCATGTAGGTATTTTGCATTTTAAAAATTAAACCAAAACAATAAATTGCATGTATCATATTCATAATAATGTCACATATAGGTACGTACAAAAATATTTTTGCTAACGTAGGGTTTTTGTGACCTACTAGTTATTAGTAACTTTAATACGTAATTTGATTTAATAAAAAAAAGTGTGCTTTATATATGAATAAAAAAGTGAAAAATGTATTAAGTAATTTTAATTATTTTGTATGCTGACTCGCGAGAGTCTTTTTTTGTCTGTCTGAATGAGTACTATATGTCTGTTTTAATAGGTTCGCCAATGCTAATATCTCGTAAATTTTTAACTGATTTGAATAAAATTTGTACCTGCAGTAAGTTTAATAGAAATAAGGATTAAATAGAAATAATTTTGTTGTGTAAAATTAAGAAAAATAAATTAAGGCCCATATTACGTAAATAAATAATTAGTAACGAAAACTAATACCTGACCTTTTAAATATCCGCGTCTCTGGTTCGGAGTGAGAGTCAGATTGAGCAGGAGCGGTGCGAGCTGGACCTGAATTGCTCTGGTGCAGCATGACTTAACATGTTTGCGGGACTAAAGATGACTTCTTGGCTTGCTGCACTTTGAAGTGGCGCCGGTGGCAGATTGTATTTCTTCGTGGATGCTGTCTTCTTATTTCCCTTTGTGCTACTGCCTACTCGGTCCGACAGTAACCCAAAAATTGAAGAAATGTTGCTGCAGTCGAGTTGTTGCCAATCTGTGGGGTCGCTGTAGAATTTGGCTATTCCAATGGTACCTACGACGACGGTTCTGGTGCGTCGCGACGAGCGGTTGTTGCCTGGATTGACGTCACTTGAATTGCTATGCCTCGTGGATGGTATGCAGTGGTTTTGGGTCATCTTGTTTGTTTGATTAATTAACTGCGAAATAATAATAAAAGGAAAAAATTAATTATTATATAAACCTTCTGCTGCTTATATGCTCCTGATAAGTTTTTTTGATTTTGAAGCGGGATATTGCCTTTCTGGCAAGGAAGAGATTTTTGGTGCTAAGCACAAATAGTACTTTTTGATCGTATTGGGTGCGAATGCACAATAATGGCCTTAGAAATAGGTAGAAAATTAAATTATGCTTGGCTAAGAGAGGTTCCCATAATATATGGAGATATTAGGGAAAGAAAGAAAACGGCGCCTCCACCATATATGTCACTTAAATATGACACACGGCACCTCCACCATATATGTCACGACTATATTTGTGACAAGTGGTTTCTCTACCATATATGTCACAAGGTTTGTTATTTAGTGCCCTGTGACTGAGGGATTAAGGGGAATATGAAAATTAAGTATAAAGAATCCACATTTATACGTGTATTGTATATACATGAGATAGGTTAACAAGAATAGAATGCCAAATTAAATAATGTAATGAGGGGGGATGCTGGTTGGAGAGAGTTGACCTAGGGGTCATAAAGCGTAACCACCATAGTGGGGTTTTACTTGGTTATGTTTAGTAGGGACCACATATTTCAGTGGTGTACTGGGTTAGTAGGGACCACGTATTTCAGTGGTGTACTGGGTTGATCACTTGTAAGAGTGATGCCGGTCTATTGTCCAGCATCGGCTTTTATAGACGAAATTTGTGCATACTCAGCAATATTGATTATTGCTACGTTTTTATAGTGGTTTAATTAAATTTTAAACTATTTTATGACAATATATTACAGAAAAAAAGGCACCTGATCTGGTCAGGTTAGTTTTTATTATTATATCTAATAACCCAAGCTTTCGACATTTTGGACTTTCAACATTTTGTAATTCTGCTATTTCGCATATTGACATTCTGTAATTTAGATATTTTTAAATAAACATTTTGTGGTTTCGACTTTTTATATGTATAAACACACACACACACACACACACACACACACAGTTTCCCATAGAATCTACTTTTATTTTTATTTTAATATTTATTTTTATTTGTATAAACACAGCAATAACGTCTATTAGACGAAAATTGGTCGTGGCACCACTGTGTCGTTATTCTTGAGATCTCCCCGAGCGAGTACTCCTCAAAATTCGAGCGAGGACCAATAGAGATGCGGAAATCAAGTGACATCGCCTGCGCAGTTTGACTTTCAAGGATTTGACAATGGGACAACTTGGCGCCGGGCCAACTCGGCGCCGGACTAAAATATTTTTTTTGGATAAAATGTGCAGATGAAAAACAAAATATATTATTTATACAAAAACATCTATAAAAAATCCTTTACGCAATTTTTTTTTGTTAAGTAAAGGTAAATCCATTAAGTCAAGTGTTGAAATTTGGTAGGTGTAGTGTTTGGGAACCTGGTAAGACTACAATTTACGTTTTTTATCACAACAATGGCGGATTCGAAATGGCGGATTTCTTTATTTTTCAACCGATTTGTCTGAAACTTGAAAGTTTGCAGTGCTTCAGATCACTTAATACAGTTTTATCCTCAAAATTAAAAAATTCAAAATGGCGAATCCAAAATGGCGGATTTTCTCATTTACTAACCGATTTGTCTAAAACTTGAAAGTTTGCAGTGCCCGACAGCACTTAATACAGTTTTATCCTCAAACTTGAAAAATTCAAAATGGCCAATCCAAAATGGCGAACTTTCTTATTTACTAACAGATTTGTCTCAGACTTGAAATATTACATTGCTTAAGGTCATTTAACAAAAATTTTTTCTCAAATTTAAAAAATCAAAATGGCCGATCCAAAATGGCGGACTTTCTTAATTTTTAAACCGATTTGTCTGAAACTTGAAAGTTTGCAGTGCCTGAGCACACACACTTAATACAGTTTTACCCTCAAACTTAAAAAATTCAAAATTTCGAATCCAAAATGGCGGATTTTCTTATTTACTAACCAATTTGTCTGAAACTTGAAAGTTTGCAGTGCCTGAGCACACATAATACAGTTTTATCCTCAAACTTAAAAAATTCAAAATGGCGAATACAAAATGGCGGATTTTCTTATTTATTAACCGATTTGTCTAAAACATGAAATATTACATTGCTTAAGGTCATTTAACACAATTTTTTACTCAAACTTAAAAAAATAAAAATGGCCAATCCAAAATGGCGGATTTTCTTATTTATGAACCGATGTGTATCAAATATAGAAGTTGGTGGTGTTTCAAGTCACTATGATTTTGACTTAAATTTATAAAAAATTCAAAATGGCGAATCCAAAATGGCGGATTTTCTTATTTACTTACCGATTTGTCTCAAACTTGAAAGATTGCAGTGCTTAAGGTTACTTAACACAATTTTTAACTCAAACTTAAAAGAAAATATTATTTTATTTAGGAATCGATTCATATTAGTTTAGAATTTTGTGGTGTTTATCGTCGCTGAATATAATTTTTGACTCATTTAAAAGATTGTTAAATTAAAAATATTCACCAAAACTATGTCTTTTTGGCCAAGTTCAACTTTTTTCTCTGCTAAGTAATAGTTATTCTTAGTTGGAATGTTTTATTTTTTCTTGATTGATTATTCTAAGTTTAAGTAAAAAATTGTTTTAAGAAACATTTCATCGCAAAGTTCGTTATTTTGAATTCGCCATTTTGAATTTTTTAAAAGTTTGAGTAAAAAATTGTATTAAATGACCTTAAGCAATGTAATATTTCAAGTTTGAGACAAATCGGCTAGTAAATAAGAAAGTCCGCCATTTTGATTTTTTTAGATTTGAGTAAAAAATTTTGTTAAAATGACCTTAAGCAATGTAATATTTCAAATTTGAGACAAATCGGTTGGTAAATAAGAAAATCCGCCATTTTGGATTCGCCATTTTTGAGGATAAAACTGTATTAAGTGTGCTCAGGCACTGCAAACTTTCAAGTTTCAGACAAATCGGTTTAAAAATAAAGAAAGTCCGCCATTGTGGATCGGCCATTTTGAGTTTTTTAAGTTTAAGTAAAAATTTTTGTTTAATGACTTTAAGCAATGTAATATTTCAAGTTTGAGACAAATCGGTGAGTAAATAAGAAAATACGCCATTTTAGATTCGCCATTTTGAATTTTGTTAATTTGAGGATAACACTGTATTAAGTGATCTCAGACACTCCAAACTTTTAAGTCTGAGGCAAATCGGTTTAAAAATAAATTTAGAAAAAAAAAACTTTTTGGACACAAACTTTTATAAAATGGACTAAAAAGCATAAAATAATTTTTTGAGTGTCCTGATATTATAATAATAAAAGCGATGGGCGCATTAAAGGGAATTTACCCGTTTTTGTTTTAGCCTTGTTAACTCGAAGTTTCAGTGAAAATCCAAATTCATTTTATTATAGCAGAGAAATATAAGGGTAGATAATTTAACCCAACCCTACTCAAGCTGTAACGGTCCACTTTCAGAACCACCCTTAGAAAACTAAATATTTTGTGTTATTACCTTTTTGCCTGTGTAATATCCTTAGGTTATTTTTCCGCTGATTTAAAATAGAGAACTGGTACACTTTGTTGGAACTATATATCATATCACAAGGCGTTATGATTTCACTTTGGCACTGACGGTTTGCAAATTTAGTTATTGATATCCCGGTTTTCCCGAATTTGAATCAAAACACTCTCAGTTTGTTTACATACCGTTAAACTGTCATTTCGATTTTCCCCAGACTAACTGGCGATATTCGGCTTCCCCGTGCTTCCCCCCAATGCCCCCGGTCCTTGGTTTGGTACCGCGGACTATGGTCTAACTGTTCCGTTGGAGTGCAATGTTGCCGGATGGAATCGGCTATAAAGTGAGTGATTTTATTTATCGAGTCCAAACAAAAGAAAATGAGTTTTTTTAGGTTTCATATATTTTTGTTGGAACAAGTAGGCAAAAACAGAGTGAGTTTGTATTCTCTGGTCATTGAGTTTTCTTTCCAAATCTTGAGTATTTCCATTTTAAAGGTAAATTTGGCAACCTGAATACGCAGAGAAGAAACGCACAACTTGGAGTTGATACGGGGATTTTTCCCACCAAGAAAGGAATCCTTTGTGTCTGTTAAACGCCATGTTAGTTGGTTATAAATTGTGGTTTTGAGTGAATTTTAGTGAGGCCCAATAAAATCTAGGTGAGTTTTTCTTCCATAATATTACTGTTTGAAGGTATATACACAATTAGGAGTGTTATTTTTGTCCCCGCTTAAATAGTTTATGAGATATCACTAATTTGGGGTTATCTCTCCTTTAGGCCTCTTTCGTTGGAGACGCCGACTTGGAATTTTGAGTTTCCTGTAGTAGATGGGCGATTTCGGTACTGCATTACTAAGAAAAACGGCGAAACCTTTTAACAGCTAACTACTGCCATATTTTGCTACCACCAACTATCAACTATTGAAATAAGAACAACCCTTGCTGACGTAAGGCACTTAAAGCAAACCAACCACCATCTTAAGGTAGGATCTAAACTTTTTCATTGAACCTGGCTAATTTTGAAACAAACCCCCTGTAGATGTTTTGGTACCGCATTTAAGACATTGTTATTCAGAAGGAAAAATAACCAGTTTTTTTGTTATTCAAAACCCCTAATGGTTTTAGCTATAATGTCATTAGAACACCCTGTACATAAAACGGGATAAGTGGTAATTTTGGATTATAAAAAATATTGTCAGGGACATTGATTTTTCTCATAAAATTACGATTCATTTGAAACTAGGTTTTCTAGTATTTGTCTATTATTAGTTACCTTCTGTGTGTTAGTTTTAAGTTTTTATATCCCTGTGATCCGGATCTACCCTGTTTGTAAACCCCTCAATTTATTTGTAACTTTTTGTGATTACTTTTTGTGCTTTTCAGCAAAAGTTTTAAAGCTTTTAAAATTTGTCAATGTACACAGTACATCTAGTATTTTTTTTACTATATAAATTGCTGTGATATAATCTCAGACTATCTGTAATTTAACTAGATATTTTTCTATTTTCTATTAAAGTTAAGTCTAAGTAAAATAACTCTTTTGTTTTTGTCTGTACTCCCCTTCTCGTCAAAGCTGTAAGCTTTGGCTGGCGCCCAATAAGAGCTTGAACTTTGGTAAAAATAAAAATAAGTGCAAAGCGAATATTTTGTTATATCTTGAGAACTAAACATCTTATTATAAATACGAACTCACGCCAGCTCTGCGGCATAATGAGCGACCAGGCCTAGTTCAGAACAGCTAAACTAGTAAATAGTGTCATCCCTTATACCTAAGGGTTACACAAATTTGGCGTCCACAACGTGGGGCCACTTGCCCATTTTGGAATTTAGAATTTAAATAGAAAATTTTAAGTTTTTTTTTAAAGAGTATGTCTTTTTGAAGTTTAATTAAAGATGGACAAATTTTGAAAAAAAAATTTTTTTTTGGCGTGTTAAAGCATTTTTGATATTTTTTATTTTTTTTGGAACAACATAAATAAACAAGCTTGTTTCCATTAACCTTTCCCAGTTTCCCGGCAGACAAAAACAAGAGTTTGGTAAATAAACATTTTAAATATTTTGGTCAGAAAATAGTAAATGGCAATTATGCATAATTTTATTTTAGCAGGTATGGTCAACTGTTATTGATATAAATAGGTAGGTGAACTGATAAGATGTTTTTGCGCTTTCAGTGAGGAATAAAGTAAAATAAAATTATTTGGAAAAGGATTATTTTAATATTGCAGATAAGTAGGTACCTATATATTTTTTGTTATTAAATAACAGCCTAGTTGTTTATTTGTAATATATACAGGGCCCTAAAAGTAAAAAGAGTATTAATATTATACAGGGTGTCTCACAAATAATTTTGCCAAGGGTATAAAACTTTTTTAAATTGTTTGCAAATATTTTTTTTGCATTTTGGCTTTGCCTTAAGAGCAAGGATTTTTTTAAAGAGTAATTGGTTGATTTTTTATTTGAAATAAAATTAACAAAGGTTTGCAAAACATGGCAAGTATGTTTGAAGTGAGTTACGAAATAGACCCTCAACATCTTAGAGTACCTGAATTAAATTATGAGGTGAGACTGAGAACCTCAACATCCCTTGACTCGGTTGGTCAGGATGAAAAAAGAAAATTTTTGCGAAAGATTCTGAAATCAGATAAGTCGAGGCAAACTATTTCTTATAAGGTTCCAAATTTTAATTTTGAGACTGAAAAAAGAGAGACCGAGGAATCAATCAAATCGATTCAAGAGGAAGTCTATAATTTTGATGGGGTAAATAAAGAAGTTTTCTTAAGGGTTACCAGCCGTTTTAGACATTTATTGGGTCGTTTAAGCAGGATACCAGAGACCGCGGATACCGAAGAAAATAAAGAGATTCAGCTTAAGTATAAATATGAAAATGGAGTCAAAATTACTATTTTACAAGACGATTTCGAGGAAATTTATAGAAAATTCAAGGATGCGGGTAGTTCTAGGGTAATAAATCAGGGCGCTTCGGATAGTGGTAGTAGTAATGCACCTAGCAGTTTTAATAGTAGGTCGTTGCCTATTTCGCAATGGGGTTTAAAGTTTGATGGTTGTCGCGATAAAAATCAAGTAGTTAATTTTTTAATTAGAGTAGATGAACTGAGAGTGGCACGTGGGTGTAGTAAACAAGAGTTGTTTTCGGGAGCGATAGAACTTATGAGCAATGTTGCTGTAGAATGGTTTAGGGCACAGTCTAGGAATAATAGGTTCACTGACTGGGACTCTTTGGTAATAGCTCTAAGACAGGATTTCTGCGATCAGGACTTTGATGAAATGTTAAAACAACAAATTTCAAAACGAAAACAAAAACTTGACGAGCCTGTTATTACTTACATCTCAATTATGGAAAACATGTTTTTTGGTTTATCGTCGCCACCTAGTAGCCAAGAAAAAATGTATGTCATTAAGAAAAATTTACTACCACCCTATCACCCTCATTTGGCTTTACATAGCATTACAAACTTGCAGGAGCTTACTGAAGTTTGTCGAAAGTTGGAAAATGGTAATATTATTCAAAAAGAGAGTTCCACTAGTCATTCAGTATATACCTTAGACTACGAGTTAGAGCAACCAGTAAAGATAAGCGGTAGCCCTCAGTGCTGTTCTTGTAGCCATACATTTTCGGCATCCAGTGGATCAAATCATCAAGATAAAAGGAATTTTAATCCAAGAGAATCGCAACGTTTTTATAGACCTCAACGGCAGGAATATCGTCCAGAAAGACAAAGGAGTGATAGAACGGATTTAACTGGTTCATCCGGTTCTAGACCAAGTGGAGGTCAGTCTTCCTCACATATAGTGTGCTTTGCGTGCAACGACAGAGGACATATGGCCCGTTCATGTCCTAAGGTAAATAAAACCCCTATAAAAAAGGAACCAGTGTGCTTTGGTTGTGGTAAGGCCAACACTATTAGACCAAATTGTCCAAATTGTAAAAAGGCAAAAAACGGAAGGTCTGGGAGCAGTCAGTAGATCGCAGCAACCCGAAAGATTTTAGTAAGGTCTACTATTCTAGGTATACTTCGACAGTGGAATGGCAGTCTTGGTTAGATTTTTGTCGGGGTTTTTTTAAATCTGGCTTGGGAAGTAATTTTAGTAATGTCGAGGCTTGTCCGACTTTTGTTCAGCAGCAGTCTGATAATAGACCGTATGTAGAAGTACGTATTTTTGGCAGGTCAGTTATTGGATTAGTTGACAGTGGAGCGAGTCACTCGGTGATTGGTGGTCCCGGTAGAGACCTTTTAAATCTTTTGGACGCGCATATTTTTGAGGCGACTTTAGAAAAAGAGATTAAGGTTGCTGATGGAACCAAGCAGTTAATTGAAGGTTATGTTACCTTTAGAGCTTGAGGGCGTGGTCAAGCTTTTAAAAGTTTTAGTAGTGCCTGGAGTGGCACATGGTTTAATTTTAGGTTCGGATTTTTGCCGAAAGTTTAATTTAACTTTGGATTTCAAATCTAATTGTTATTATCTTGGAGAAAATGAGTCGAATGCCACCGAATTTTCTGTTTGCAATGGTCAAGTCTTAGAGATTAGTAGAGTTTGTCCACGGGAAGAGCTTTCAGAAGAGCAGTCTTTTCAGTTAGAGAATATGATAGAAAAATTTAGAACGTTGTCTTCTTCGAAGTTGGGTAGGACTAACAAGATAGTCCATCATATTGATACGGGGGATGCACTTCCGGTGAAGCAGCGTCATCACGTCATGTCGCCGTACAAGCTAAAAATTTTAAACGAAGAATTGGATAAAATGTTGGAGCTAGCAGTGGTGCGTCCATCTAACAGTCCTTGGGCAAGTCCCGTTTTGATAGTGGAGAAGGCGGATGGGTCTCCACGTTTCTGTTTTGATGGAAGAAGGCTCAACTCTCTTACTAAGAAATCAGCTTATCCGTTGCCTCTAGTCGATCATGTCTTAAGTAGATTGTCGGGAGCTAAGTATTTAAGTAGTATTGACTTAAAATCCGCATTTTGGCAGATCCCTCTTACTCCAGAGTCATGCGAAAAGACAGCTTTTGTTGTTCCTGGTCGTGGTTTATTTGAATTTGTTTGTATGCCGTTTGGCCTTTGTAATTCTGCGGCAACACAGCAAAAGCTTATGGATTCTGTGCTCGGCCCAGAGCTGGAACCGTTCGTTTTCGTATATCTCGACGACATTATTGTTTTAAGCCCTTCTTTCGATACCCATCTTAGAATTTTGAATCAGGTTTTTGACCGTTTGGCGTCCGCGCAGTTAACAATTAATTTGGAAAAATGCAAATTCGTAATGTCTAGTTTAAAGTACATTGGCTTTATAATTGATCGCTTGGGATTGAGAACTGATGCAGATAAAGTAAAAGCTATGGTGGAATACCCTGTCCCAAAAACAGCTACAGAGATAAAAAGGTTTATGGGTCTTTGTTCATGGTATCGGAGATTCGTGAAAAATTTTAGTACTTTGGCAGCACCTATAAATACTTTACTTAAAGGAAAACGTAAATCTCAGAAAATTTTATGGACAGAAGATGCTGATAAAGCGTTCCGAAACATAAAGGAGGCCATGGTAAGTGCCCCAATTTTAGCCTCTCCAGATTTTCGAAAAGAATTCACCGTTCAATGCGATGCAAGTAACGTAGGTTTAGGAGCCGTGTTGACTCAGAAAGACAGTAGTGATCAAGATGTAGTAATAGCTTTTGCTTCCAGAACTTTATCTCAGACTGAGCAGAAATTTACAACAAGCGAAAAAGAACTGGCAGCCATTTTGTTTGCGGTAGAGAAATTTAGAGGTTATGTCGAGGGAGTTCGATTTAAGGTTATCACGGACCATTCTTCGCTTCAGTGGTTAGCTTCTCTTAAAGACCCAGTAGGTCGATTGGCAAGATGGAGCATGAAACTAAGTGCCTACGACATGGAAATCATCCATAGAAAAGGATCACTTAATGTCGTTCCGGATGCTCTGTCGCGAGCACCGGTAGGCTCTAGTCAAGAAAATGGCTCTTCAGAGTTATATTTAATTGATGTTACTCAAGAATCGGTTACAGAGGATGTCTGGTATAGAAAAATGATTAATAATATTTCAAAGGAGCCTGAAAAGTTTTCAGATTGGAAGTACGAAGATAGTAAGCTATGGAAGCATGTGCCTTCAGAGTTACTTCTTCGAACAAATTTTCCGGAATGGAAAATAGTTGTACCAAAATCTGCTCACTTGGGTATTTACAAAACGTTGAATCGGGTCAAAGAAATCTACTATTGGCCACGAATGTTGCAAGATGTTAGGAAATATGTTAAAAAATGCGATGTCTGTAATGCTCAGAAAATAAGTACTCAAGCAAGACCCGGATTTATGGGACGAGAGAAAAAGGTGGATTTTCCTTGGCAATATATCTCCGTGGACTTGATAGGACCTTTAGTTCGTTCGAAGAGAGGAAACAGCTGGCTTTTGGTAGTATCAGATTATTTTAGTAAGTACTGTTTATTCTGTCCTTTGGCAAAAGCTTCGAGTAAGAAAATAACAGAGTTTGTGGAAAATCGTGTTTTCCTAATGTTCGGTACACCATCTGTAGTAGCCAGTGATAATGGAAGCCAGTTTATTAGCAATGAATTTAAAAATATGCTGTCAAGATATGGGGTTAAGCTTTATTACAATGCGAACTATCATCCTCAAGTTAATCAAACAGAAAGAGTAAATAAAACCCTTGAAACATCAATAAGAGCTTATATCAAGGACATGGATCAGAGAACATGGGATGATGAAATTTACAAAATTCAGTTTGCACTAAACACATCTAAACATGAGGCACACGAATTTGTACCGTCGTATTTAAATTTTGGGAGATATGTCCCATCAAACGGTATTTTTTATGGCAACTTTAATGCTCAAAATGCAACGGCTGAGCAGTTAAAACAAGAAGAGTATTGCAGTGAAATGGATAAGGTTCCAGAAATGTATAAAAATGTACGTAAGCATCTAAATGCCGCGTATCTAAAGAATTCGAGGCATTATAATTTAAGAAAAAGGCCCGCGGATCTTTATCACGTTGGTGATAAAGTCTGGAAAAGAAATTATGTTCTTTCAAGTAAGGCTAACAATTTTTCGGCGAAATTAGCTCCTAGATATACACTTGGTGTGGTGAAGGAAGTTTGTGGTAAATTGGTTTATAAGTTGGCGGATATAAAAAATGGGAAGATAATAGGAAAATGGCATGTAAAAGATTTGAAGCCATATACCGGAAGTAACCAGGAGGACTTTCAAGAATAAGAAAGTTTGTGAAAGTGGCGAATGTGAGAGTGGATGTGGCAGCGCAAGTTGGTGAATGTGGTTTTGAGAGAATTAGTTTTGATTGTGCTTTCTGGAAAAATTTTGCTTAGTTTTAATTAATTTTGGTAACGGTTTAAAATCGGTAGATAGTAAGGAGGCCTACTTACTGTTTACGTATTGTACTTTTGGTAAAAATCGTATAAGAAAGCGGTCCGTCGATACAGTTGTTTTGGATTTTATTTTGGGTTAGGGAATGAGTATTAAAGATAAGAATTTTTAGTAAAAAAAAAAATATTTTACTTTGTAAAATATTTTTCCCAGGGAGAGAGGGTGTGTAACGGTCCACTTTCAGAACCACCCTTAGAAAACTAAATATTTTGTGTTATTACCTTTTTGCCTGTGTAATATCCTTAGGTTATTTTTCCGCTGATTTAAAATAGAGAACTGGTACACTTTGTTGGAACTATATATCATATCACAAGGCGTTATGATTTCACTTTGGCACTGACGGTTTGCAAATTTAGTTATTGATATCCCGGTTTTCCCGAATTTGAATCAAAACACTCTCAGTTTGTTTACATACCGTTAAACTGTCATTTCGATTTTCCCCAGACTAACTGGCGATATTCGGCTTCCCCGTGCTTCCCCCCAATGCCCCCGGTCCTTGGTTTGGTACCGCGGACTATGGTCTAACTGTTCCGTTGGAGTGCAATGTTGCCGGATGGAATCGGCTATAAAGTGAGTGATTTTATTTATCGAGTCCAAACAAAAGAAAATGAGTTTTTTTAGGTTTCATATATTTTTGTTGGAACAAGTAGGCAAAAACAGAGTGAGTTTGTATTCTCTGGTCATTGAGTTTTCTTTCCAAATCTTGAGTATTTCCATTTTAGAGGTAAATTTGGCAACCTGAATGCGCAGAGAAGAAACGCACAACTTGGAGTTGATACGGGGATTTTTCCCACCAAGAAAGGAATCCTTTGTGTCTGTTAAACGCCATGTTAGTTGGTTATAAATTGTGGTTTTGAGTGAATTTTAGTGAGGCCCAATAAAATCTAGGTGAGTTTTTCTTCCATAATATTACTCTTTGAAGGTCTATACACAATTCGAAGTGTTATTTTTGTCCCCGCTTAAATAGTTTATGAGATATCACTAATTTGGGGTTATCTCTCCTTTAGGCCTCTTTCGTTGGAGACGCCGACTTGGAATTTTGAGTTTCCTGTAGTAGATGGGCGATTTCGGTACTGCATTACTAAGAAAAACGGCGAAACCTTTTAACAGCTAACTACTGCCATATTTTGCTACCACCAACTATCAACTATTGAAATAAGAACAACCCTTGCTGACGTAAGGCACTTAAAGCAAACCAACCACCATCTTAAGGTAGGATCTAAACTTTTTCATTGAACCTGGCTAATTTTGAAACAAACCCCCTGTAGATGTTTTGGTACCGCATTTAAGACATTGTTATTCAGAAGGAAAAATAACCAGTTTTTTTGTTATTCAAAACCCCTAATGGTTTTAGCTATAATGTCATTAGAACACCCTGTACATAAAACGGGATAAGTGGTAATTTTGGATTATAAAAAATATTGTCAGGGACATTGATTTTTCTCATAAAATTACGATTCATTTGAAACTAGGTTTTCTAGTATTTGTCTATTATTAGTTACCTTCTGTGAGTTAGTTTTAAGTTTTTATATCCCTGTGATCCGGATCTACCCTGTTTGTAAACCCCTCAATTTATTTGTAACTTTTTGTGATTACTTTTTGTGCTTTTCAGCAAAAGTTTTAAAGCTTTTAAAATTTGTCAATGTACACAGTACATCTAGTATTTTTTTTACTATATAAATTGCTGTGATATAATCTCAGACTATTTGTAATTTAACTAGATATTTTTCTATTTTCTATTAAAGTTAAGTCTAAGTAAAATAACTCTTTTGTTTTTGTCTGTACTCCCCTTCTCGTCAAAGCTGTAAGCTTTGGCTGGCGCCCAATAAGAGCTTGAACTTTGGTAAAAATAAAAATAAGTGCAAAGCGAATATTTTGTTATATCTTGAGAACTAAACATCTTATTATAAATACGAACTCACGCCAGCTCTGCGGCATAATGAGCGACCAGGCCTAGTTCAGAACAGCTAAACTAGTAAATAGTGTCATCCCTTATACCTAAGGGTTACAAAGCTACCCTTACATTTTTCCAATATGGATGGACATTATTACGCATGCTTCATATAAGGCAGATCATCTGCGACCAGCAGTGTGTCGATTTATTTTGTCACATTAAAAAAGAAGATTCGGCTCATCATCGGTTGTGGACGATCCACCAAATGCGCATGGAAAGGCATTTACCTAATATTAAATACGCCCGTCGCTTTTATTATTATGATATCAGACACTCAAAAAATTATTTTATGCTTTTTAGTCCATTTTAGAAAAGCTTGTTTTCAAAAAGTTTTTTTTTTAAATTTATTTTTTAATTTTTAGATTTGTAAAAGTCTATGCATTTCAGCTAGCGCATCGATATTGCAGGGAGTCTTTCCTGTCAATTTTGAAATATCTAAGTCTTCGATGAGAAGGCCGTCCAACGATTTGATACTAAACAAAATACAAACTAAAATTTTACCCCCTCTCCGCCCTCCACGTTAGAGGGGAGGTAGGCAGTCAGTGATACTACATTATTGGATTGTCATCGGAACTATAACGTTATGCGAAATTTAAAGTTAATCGGATACGTGGAAGTCAGTTGAAAGTAATCAGAAAAACTTGACATTAGATCGTCCATTTTGAATCCGCCATATTGAATTTTTGTAATCTGATCCAAAATTCGTAATCCTCATCCTCAAAAACCCCCAGATACCAATTTTGGTGGAAATCCAACAAACTAAAATTTTACCCCCTCTCCGCCCTCCAGGTTACGGGTGAGGTAGGCAGTCAGTGATACCACATTATTGGATTGGCATCGGAACTATAACGGTATACAAAATTGAAAGTCAATCGGATACGTGGAAGTCAGTTGAAAGTAATCAGAAAAACTTAAAATTAAATCGTCCATTTTGAATCCGCCATATTGAATTTTTGTAATCTGATCAAATATTCGTGATTCTCATCCTCAAAAACCCCCAGATACCAATTTTGGTGGAAATCGGACAAACTAAAGTTTTACCCCCTCTCCACCCCCCACGTTAGGGGGGAGATAGGTACCCGATGAAACCACACTATTATACTGTCATCGGAACTAAGACGCTATGCGAAATTTGAAGTTAATCGGATTCTTCAAAAATGAGTTGCAAGATTTGATTACATACATACATACCCACATACATACATACATACATACATACATACATACATACATACATACATACATACATACATACATACATACATACATACATACATACATACATACATACATACATACATACATACATACATACATACATACATACATACATACATACATACATACATACATACATACATACATACATACATACATACATACATACATACATACATACATACATACATACATACATACATACATACATACATACATACATACATACATACATACATACATACATACATACATACATACATACATACATACATACATACATACATACATACATACATACATACATACATACATACATACATACATACATACATACATACATACATACATACATACATACATACATACATACATACATACATACATACATACATACATACATACATACATACATACATACATACATACATACATACATACATACATACATACATACATACATACATACATACATACATACATACATACATACATACATACATACATACATACATACATACATACATACATACATACATACATACATACATACATACATACATACATACATACATACATACATACATACATACATACATACATACATACATACATACATACATACATACATACATACATACATACATACATACATACATACATACATACATACATACATACATACATACATACATACATACATACATACATACATACATACATACATACATACATACATACATACATACATACATACATACATACATACATACATACATACATACATACATACATACATACATACATACATACATACATACATACATACATACATACATACATACATACATACATACATACATACATACATACATACATACATACATACATACATACATACATACATACATACATACATACATACATACATACATACATACATACATACATACATACATACATACATACATACATACATACATACATACATACATACATACATACATACATACATACATACATACATACATACATACATACATACATACATACATACATACATACATACATACATACATACATACATACATACATACATACATACATACATACATACATACATACATACATACATACATACATACATACATACATACATACATACATACATACATACATACATACATACATACATACATACATACATACATACATACATACATACATACATACATACATACATACATACATACATACATACATACATACATACATACATACATACATACATACATACATACATACATACATACATACATACATACATACATACATACATACATACATACATACATACATACATACATACATACATACATACATACATACATACATACATACATACATACATACATACATACATACATACATACATACATACATACATACATACATACATACATACATACATACATACATACATACATACATACATACATACATACATACATACATACATACATACATACATACATACATACATACATACATACATACATACATACATACATACATACATACATACATACATACATACATACATACATACATACATACATACATACATACATACATACATACATACATACATACATACATACATACATACATACATACATACATACATACATACATACATACATACATACATAGATACATACATACATACATACATACATACATACATACATACATACATACATACATACATACATACATACATACATACATACATACATACATACATACATACATACATACATACATACATACATACATACATACATACATACATACATACATACATACATACATACATACATACATACATACATACATACATACATACATACATACATACATACATACATACATACATACATACATACATACATACATACATACATACATACATACATACATACATACATACATACATACATACATACATACATACATACATACATACATACATACATACATACATACATACATACATACATACATACATACATACATACATACATACATACATACATACATACATACATACATACATACATACATACATACATACATACATACATACATACATACATACATACATACATACATACATACATACATACATACATACATACATACATACATACATACATACATACATACATACATACATACATACATACATACATACATACATACATACATACATACATACATACATACATACATACATACATACATACATACATACATACATACATACATACATACATAACCAACATACATAACCAACATACATACATACATACATACATACATACATACATACATACATACATACATACATACATACATACATACATACATACATACATACATACATACATACATACATACAGGTGAAGTTACATAAAAGCTTGTAAAATAAATAACGTAAACTGTAGTGTTACCAGGTTACCAAACACTATACCTACCTAATTTCAACACTCGACTTAATGGATTTAGCTTTACTTAACAAAAGCAAATTTCAAAAAAATTGTGTAAAGGAGATGTTTTTGTATAAAAATACATCTATTTTGTTTTTCATATGCACATTTTATCAAAAAAAAATTTTTTCGTCCGGCGCCGAGTTGTCCCGGCGCCCAGTTGACGGCGCCGAGTTGGCGGCACCCAGGTGTCCTAGACTGACTGTAGCAAGTATTTGTGACTACCCTATCCAAAATCTCATGGGCCGTCACTGAATAACAGCAGTTTCTATATGGGAGGACCCCCCCAGAAGAAAAAACTATCTACGTGCCTAGCTTTGATAACAAAAGTAAAAAAATAATCACCACTTCAATCATTTGACCAGGGTCACCACTTAGTCAGATTTTTCTGGCGGATTTTAAATATATATTTTGACTTTCCCATAAAAATCCGTTTAAATATAACGGTGGCAACAGCGTGGAGCAAATTTTGTAGCGACCCTTCCACTACATGAAGTTAGTCCCTCCTTGTTGATATTGCCGTGGAAAAAAAGAAAGAAAGTAAACTTAGCTGACCTCATAAAGAAAACGATTAGGAATTACAAATCTGAAAGAATTTGACGTTATTTGAAATTTCAGTTTCTGTGGTTAGTGGTTTTCTGCTCCGAATTTATTTGCAATTTTTAAATTAAAAATTTAGAACGAATTGGGCCTTTTTACTAAAAAAAATATATTATATCGTAAAGCTACAACTAACAAAAAGTGGGAAATTGCCTTCTAGGTAAGTTTTTAAGTTTAAAAATGCCTTTTAAACGAGAAATCTTAACCGCCAGATTTTTTCAGATTCTTTCAAATTTCGCCAGATTTTTTGAAACGTAAAGAATTGCCCCCTATATGTGAGATTTTCTAGTAGTTCCTGTGATCTATATTTGACCATTTCAGCGTATATTCCCCCAGGTCCGCTAGCTTTTCCGGATTTAAGCTTTTTAATACTATTCTTTAACATTTCTTTTTCGATAATTACTTCCTCTCCATGTACTTCTATGTCTCTCCTCGGAGAGGCTGACAGCTATTCGGGTCTTGTTTCCTGCAGCAGTCTCTTGTAGTGTTCTGTCCATTGTTCTGGTTTGACGATCTGAATGTTTACTTTTTCTTTTGTTGGGTTTTTTACCGTAGAAATAAATTTCCATAATTCAGAAATCTGCCTACCTCCTACGTGTGCATTTATATCGTGGCATTTGCGCTCGAACATTTAATTTTTTTCCATGCGTATCAAATTTCTTAGCTGTCTTTTGTTCTCCCTGAAGATTTCTAGGTCTCTTTGTTTTTTAGTACTGAGCCATTTCAAGTATGTGCGATATATTATATAGTTTTATGCATATATAGTTTACCTTAAATTTTAGTGTTTACCTACATAATACTATAGTTTTAATATGCCTTTTTGAAATTCTATATGCTTATAGGTAAAATATTGTACCTAACTCTTGCGTAAAGTGCCTTTACCGCTCTTCACGTCTTGACCGAACTCCGCTGCGCGTCGTTTGATCAACTCTCCCGTCGCGTGCGGTAATGTATCACTTTTCGCACTTACTAGGTAAATAACTATGGCAGTGGTCTTGTTTGAAAATTATTTTTTCCTGATGTCACACCTCTAACTTTGAAAACCCCTTATCTTAAAAACATGGGCGTAGTGATCCCCATTTTATAAGGTTTTTTCTTCGTCGTCGTCCGCAGTGCATTGGTAGCAACATTTGCTTTACATCCGGCCAGTCAGGGTTCAATTTCTACTTGGATTGTGATTGTTTAAAATGCTTTAACTTTGCTGAAACTGGACGGTTGATCCTAATCGGATGGAAATTCCCAGAATAAAAAGGTTTTCTTTTTATCTTGCCCTTTTCCAGTGGCGTACCCGAAATGAATCGTGGGGGGGGGCTTGAGCTTTTAGATATCTGTTTTTACAAATACACTATAGTGTGTTTTTTTTTAAGTTTCAGATTAGTTAAAAACTTGTATTTTTTTAGACTTGCTACAATTCTTGTATTTTCACAAAATGTGGTCAATAGAGCTATTCTATTCTATTCTATTCTTAGATCGATACATTTAATTATTGATTTTTGGGTAAATTCTTGTGTAAGGGGTCAATATTCAGTTGCTCTGGTGGTACTTAAACTCCTAAGCCCCCTTGGTACGCCACTGCCTAATCTATCAGTTATCAGTATAAACTTCGCGATTTCTGCATTGAATTGAAATCAATGGACCGCCTCAAAAAAACTCAATGGCTCGCACTAAAATTTAACTCTAACATATATATTATCGGACGCTTTTTGACAGCCCTGAAATTAAATAGATGAACCATGGGGACAGGGAAAAATTATTAGAGTAGGTTATTATTTATATCTTGCGATATGACAGGGGTAGTGCACGCTTAAATGATAAATTTTTTTGATTATAAAATATATGCGTTCGTAACTAATTCTAAATACACAGAAAATAAATTATATTAAATGAATGCAAATAGCATTAGTTCGCAAACATTTTGTTTCGTTTCAAGAAAATCATATCATAACAAAAACATTTCATTTAAAAAAAAGCCAAGTACGCGAAAATCGTATTCCGTAAAAATAATTGAGATAAAGTAAAGCCAAGTTCTTTAATACACATTTCAAAATGAAAGGTTCTTACTAGTTTGGGAATTTTTTTTTTTACTTTTTTATTACAGCCAATTTTCTTTATGTTCAATTTACCACTGTGCTAAGAGTCATTTGCAGCCGTAATAGCCAAGTTTATAAACACATTTCCAAACTAGTAAAGAACCTTTCATTTAGCGTTTCTGGAAGTAGCCAATGTTACTTTCACATAACTTTACATTTATAGGACAGGGAAACAAATTAAAATTTTAATGTTTTTAAATTTTTTCCTATAGTTCTATCATATTTCCTATTAGTCTGCCAAAGCTTCGCTCTCTAGCGCTTCTGGAAGTGGGCAATGATACTTTTACATAATTTAACACGTATAGGGGAGAGAGTAAATTAGAATTTTGGCTTTTTTTTATTTTTTCCAAGGGTTTGGTCATAATTTCTATCAGTCCACCAAATTTCAGCTTTGTAGCATGTCTGGAAGTACTGTAGAATTTTGATGATCTATACATAAGTGAGTGAGTGAGTGACAATTTCGAAGATTTTTGGAAGTGGAAGTCCACGAAACTTGGAGCGATTGTTACCTCTACGACTGTGCAAAGTTTGAATTTCGTAGCTCATTCCGAAGTAGAGTTTTATATAGGTCAAATATTGACTGAAATATTTCAAGAAAAGATGGCACCTACAGCAGTTTACGCCGCGAACTTGGCCGGGCACTGCCGTGCCCTCAGATTTTAGATAAGTCAAATATGGGCTGAAATGTTTCAAGAAAAGTTGGTACAGCAGTTTACGCCGCAAACTTGGCCGGGTACCGCCGTGCCGTCAGATTGACTTATTTCTAGAAAAAAAATTCTTTCATGAAGACATTGATTCTTCTTTTAAGAAAATTAATGTTTTGTTTTAATAATAAATTTTGATAAAAAAAACAAGTTTTGCATTTTTTTTTGTTATAGTCTTAACAGTCATTTAACTGCAATGATTAAAATTTATTAAAAAAAAATGTTATTGGCAATATACCTTCGACAAATCGTATTACAGAAAATTATAATTTTAATATTTTTTTCTAATTAAGCTTTCAAAAGAAGATGTTAAAATTATAGTCACTAAAACACTAAAGCCAAAGCACTTATTAGGTTTTTATGATATTCCTGGATTCTTAGTTAAAAAATGTATGCACATAATTAGCAAACCGCTGACATCTTTGATAAATAAATCTTTTGAATGTAGGTATGTTCCTTAACAAATTAAAAATAATTAAAGTAATTCCGATATCTTAAAAAGGTGAAAAACATGATGCAAGTAATAATAATTAGATCCGTTTCGTTTCTTCTCCACTTTCAAAAATTTTTGACTATTGCTATTTGTATTATCTTGAATCATTTTTAACTAAATACAAAATTATAAGTGATACACAATTTAAGTTTAGGTCAAAAATTTCAACCAAGGATGCTGTAGATATTATTATAAATACATCAAATTGTAACACACATGAAAATGGTGAATTACCAGCAGCAGCGGGTATTTTTTGTATAAAACTAGATACGTATGATTCCATCACCCTCAAAATCAGATTTGTCCAGACTTAGATAAAAACGCAAACTGTAAGAGCATTGATCTTGCAGAATCGGTTGACTTTTTCGGTATGACTATTGAGAAACATTCAAGTTGGAAAGCGCAGTGTAGAAAAGTGGTATTACTTAGTTATAAATATAAGACGAGTTCTGACTTTAACTTATTTTAGTGTATTGTGGTAAAACAGAGAGCATGCTTAGGTATCGTATATGCTTTTGGGGTTCCTCTGCCCTTGCAAAGGATGTAATAGTAGTAATAATATATTTTATTGAACTCAATTAATCAATTTGTTGTTTTTTTAAAAGATAGTATTTATGTATAGTCAAGATTTTTGAAATAGAGGTATAGATGTGTTTGATTTAATTTCATTTTTTAATTGATTTATACTTGATGTTGTATTAAAGTGACACCGCGTCATCAAAACCTTGATGAGCGGGGAGTAGAGGGGAACATACAGTGGCAGGCACTTCCTTTAATTTTTTTATTGATATTGATTCCCAAAATGAGGCACTGCACTAATTAGTCATTAGCTTACTATTTTACTTGCTTTTTATTGATGTCTTCTTCGAAACGATTTCATTAGAAAGGGACATAAATACTCTTATCTGGTTGTTACGAACATATTAGCAGCGTTCGGTATTTGCATCTCAGACGAGGTGGATTTTTGGTGACGTGATTACAGATTAGTCTGAGCAAATTGGAATTAACGAACGATCCAGATCAAATCGATCAAAATTTTATAAATGGTTATAACCTTAAATATAACCAAAAATAATATGTACATATAGGGCTGTCTAACAAAACATATGATCAAATCCAAGATGTCTTCCATAGGACAAACAAACCGATTTCCCATAAGCCGTAATGTTAACAAAAACGTAAATTTTACAAAAACGACAAGAGCTTTAGTCTCAAAAATTAATCAGTTTTAAGAACGGATCCTTTGTGAATATGGGAAAAATGCGTTTTTCTTAAAAATATTAAACTAAGGCGAGAAAATCTGAAATAAAAGGGACCATGTTTTCTTCAAAAAAGTAGGTTATGTTTTTTTTTATTTTGTTTTTTTAAACTTTTTTTCTAGTTTTTTTACTTATTTTGAATTATTACATGGGCGCACCAAGGGGGCGGGGGGCTAGGGGCCCGGACCCCCCAAACCACATATTTTTTTAGATATTTTCCATATATTTCATGAATAAAAATAGCATAAATTGCGACATCATGAGACCTGGGGGGCCCCCAATGGTATCGGGCCCCCCCCAAAGATTTTGGGTCCCCCCAAGACATATTTCTGGGTGCACCAGTGATTATTATGTCAAGGTTTTTTGCTGTTGTGAATTGTGGCAGCGGATGAGGTAATGATAATGTTAGTTTTCATTGAATTTGAAGTTTTTTGACCAATGAATCAATGAACTATCAGCCCAACCCAAGGTAGGGGGAAAGTGGATAAGTAGTTCTATGCAAAGAGCTCACTTCAAGGCTCACTTAACAGAGACGAAATTGAAATAGACTAAACTTTTCTCATCAGGTTCAGGTTTTCTATTAGGATCTTTTGTTGTTGGCCTTCTATAGCGTTAAACTGTGAAAAATATTTCACTATGATTTTTAGGTTTAGACAAAGTTTAATTGTGTTAACCCTCCAGTAGTGACATGAAAAAGAGGCACAACTTATAGGTAGGTCAGTTCAACAGATCAATATCCACATATGAGTTCCAACCGAGGTGGGTCAAGCAAACTTCTAATAAGTACTTTACAAATTATGTTTATTTAAAAAAATATAAGTAAACATTATATAAAAAAAACTTGCAAAATTAAAATACAGTTTTTCCTTGTCATTGGCCTCACACACTCTACATGACCATATGATTTTCCATGAACTGTAATACATAGGGCTTAAGTACAGTCAAACCTAAGGTTCATCAGTTCACAACAGTACTGTTCAAATTTTACAACAGTACAATATTCGCTGTTGTATTACTACTGTTACTATTACTTTTATTACTGTTTTTCTGTAACAATATTTGCTCAATTATGTATCTAAAAGTTTATGCAAATAAATATATACTCTACTCTACAATTGCGCATAACAGCATATAAATAAAATAAATAAAATCTGAGAGAACTTATTTGTTTTTCTTGTGGTAATTAAAGTCAACAAAGATTACCTTTTTTTTCCATCTATTTTTTGATGCCATAAAAAAATTTTTTTGGTAATATGCTCAGAACAGTTCCGTAGAAATTTCACAACAGGGCTTGTAGTAGGTCCAGTCAGATGCGATACAAATTTTACGGTGTACAAGTTTCAGGTATCAAAAAGCATGGAAATAAAGGAAAATTTGCACCAAAATAGTTTAAGATAAAAAGAGGTTTGAGTAAGGGAGATTGTCAAATTCACCAGTTTATTCTAAACTGTTTTGAGGTCTGTAAAATAAATATTTATTAAAAAAAAGAAACTTTGATGATACAGGACTCCACTGGACACTATACAGGACGCTACACTACCAAGAGTTTATTTAAGAGTTCTGTAGGATGGTGTACAAATTTGGTTCAGCTCATTACCCACACTTTAACCTCATATTGTTTTCCTTTTCTTTTTTCTCTAGACCCTTTTTTCAACATATTATTTTTAATTTTTCAACCGTTTTGAAACAATAATCCATTCAGGAGAGACCCAGTCAGGATCATTGCTGTATTCATTGGCGCACCCAGGGGGGGGGGCGGGGCCCGGGTCCCCCCCCCAAGCCTGGGATTTTTGTATATATTTTCCACATATTTCATAAATAAATACAAAAACTAGCATGAAATACGACATTATGAGGCCTCGGGCCCACCCCCAAGACATATTCCTGGGTGCGTAACTGCTGTATTCTAGTTTTGAAAGTTGCTTGCCTAGAATAGTAAAAAAATCATAGTGAAATATTTTGTACAGTTTAACACAACTCTATATTACACTTCTGCAAAAGGTCCGCTCGAGCACAAAAAAAGATCCCAATAGAAAATGTTGCCAAAATGGCAGTTACATATTTATCCAAAACAAACCTGACAAAAAGCTTTCGAATATTTCAATTTATCCTCTGTTAAGTCAGGTAATAGAGCACTTATCCACTTTCTTTTCCCTTCTTTGAGCTGATACCTAGTTCATTTAAATCAAGATGATTTTTTAAGGTCAAAATACTTGGCATTCCATCAAAACTAACATTTTCAAGATCTCCCCAGCTGCCACAGTTCATAACAGCACAGAAACTAATAATAATGATTGAAACTGTTTAAAAAACTGAAAATAGTTTAAAAAAACAAAAGTAAATAAAAACATAACCTGACTTTTTGAACAAAACATGGTCCCTTTTATTTGAGATTTACTTGCTTTAGTTGATTTGTTTTAAGAAAAACGCATTTTTCCCATGTGTACAAAGGGTCAGTAATTAAAACAGCATCTTTGTTGTAAATTAAATCGTTTCACTTTTTTTAAAAATTACGTTTTTGTTAACATTGCGGCTTATGGGAAAACGCTTTGTTTGTCCTATGGCAACCATCTTGGATCGAAAAACAGCTGATCGTGACAGTTCGTTGGACAAGCTAATTGCAACTCACGCTCAGCTATAATTTCGACAAAATTTTCCTGTGATGTCAAAAATTTATATAATTTGTTGTCTTCAACAACAAATAATGCGATTTCAATCTTTTTACATAAAAAATTATTTTTGTAAACAAAAGAAATACACAACATACGTCACAATCTCAGATTAATCTGTTTCGTCGAGCAAAATGTACGGAGCAACCAGATTTACGTCCTACTAGTCTGAGCAGAATTACCGAACGATTCAGATCTACCTCCCCTAGAGTCCCTGTATGTTGACATATTTGGATATATTATAATATATCCAAATATGTCAACATACAGGGACTCTAACCTCCCCTAGATCTAGATGGAATTAACGAACGATTTCGATCAATAAGATTAATCCGACGTAAATACCGAACGCAGCTATTATTGATTTAGCCGGGCTTTGACGTTTTCTATTCGTTGTTTTGACTGTTTGGGGGCAATTCTTTAAAATTTAAATTAATTTTAAACAATCTGAAAAAATTTGACGCCTTAAATTTTAGCCCTAAATCATGACAACATCGTAAATTTCAGTTTCTTGTACAGTGTCAAAAACCGAAAAATGAGGAAAAATATAATCTAAAACCTACCTTTAAACTCGATTGCTGATAATTCAATATTTTTCCGGGATTGTTGATGATGCACAGGTTCTTAAAAAATTGTATTTTTCCGGAAAAAAACAATAACAAAACAATGAGACGTTTTTCTTATTTCGTTAAAGTTGGATTCAAATAACACGAATATGACATGCAAAGCGAACGAAACCAAATGGCTAAGTACAGCCGACCACAAAATCAACGTAATATTATTTTAACGAAATCAAATGAATTTTAGGAAAGAAAACTATTAGGGTTGATAAATTTATGAAAAAAAAAATAATTTTCGGATTTATTGCAACCCGTGGCCCAAATAATAACCTTTCAATATATAAATATCAAACTTGTTATTATTATTATCATATAATTAAAAATAATGTTTGTCTAATATTTCTTATGATCAGGTATGAGAAGAGATAGAAAAAAAGTCTGCCAAACCCAGGTTATAAAGGGTAGGTTCAGGTCTGCTACTATTTTAAGGTCACCCTTAAAATCTATTATAGATTTGTTTAGAAATTCTAGTTCTCTACTTATCAATAAAAAGTTGAAAATAGCCCAAAAAGTTAAACTATGTATTAACGGATTATTTCTAATTTAGGTTCAGGGGGTGAGTTACAGGGTGATATCAAAAATAGTTGTACAATTTACATTGTTAAAAACAACTTTGTCAGGAGTTTTACTTAGCAAACAAGAGTTAGAAATACCTTAAAAAATCATATCACTAACTTATTGTATTACCTTTAGAGCCAGCAAGTGAGCTACTGGGTGATATCGAAATTACTAGTGTATTTTTCTAAAAATAACATTTTTAGAAAACAATGTTGTCAAGAGCTTTCGTTATAAAAAAATGCTTAGGAAAACGTTAAAAAATCATAACATTAACTGACTGTATTACCTTTAGGTCCTTGGAGTAAGGTACAGGGTGATATCAAAATTAGTAAAACACTTTTGTAAAAATCACAATTTTAAAAATCAACTTTATCAGGAGTCTTGGTGAGTAAAAAATAGTTAGGAATATGTAAACAAACTACACCATTCACTAACTGCGTTACATTTAGGTCCAGTAGGTAAGATACTAGTAGTAAAATTTTTTATAAATCATATTTTTAAAAATAACTTTTGGCCTCACCTTACTGTTTACAAACCAATAACATATAAGTTAGGGTTTCTTGAGCGATCTATTAAAAGAATATTACGTTAATTACTTTTCCGCACAATTTTACTTTTTCTACAAGTACCTCTTTCCGCACTTGTTAGGTAAATAACTATTATACAAACAATTACAAGCCTAAGCGATACAAAAAAATATTTATGTAAAAGATATTTAAAATTTAAAGATAAAAGACCTTAAGTGGGATGAAACTACTGCTTTTGTTGATTTGGAGTTTTCAGTAAAAATAGCTAAAGAAGTAAAGAAATATATCCCTTTATCAGACAACCAAATAGCTATGTAGCGGTACATGTATTAACAGATTTTTTGAAAGAAATGCAAAATATTGAGTCGCTTCACTTTGGAAGAAGTCTATATACAAGTAATTAAATAAAACTAAGAACGACGTACGGGACAAAAATATTTGTGTGCAGGTTGTTGTTTGTCAATGTAAATAAATGTAATATTTATTATGTGTATTTGTACATTTTTATATTGAGCAAGCTTAATAATTATAAGGATTTGATTTGGCTCGGTTTGGTTATGTTAAATAGATAACTTGGGTGTCAAATTGTTGCCTAAAAAACATGCACATTTGTGAAATAACAACGAAGACAGTTTTTTCTTGTAAATAAATGTGCAGATTTTTATATTTATCGTGTATGTTTGTAAATGTTTACATTAGGCAAGCCTAGTGAAGGCTTTCGTTTTGTTATATTAAATATATATTTTAGGGCCAAGATTCTAAAATATCTTGTAAATTTGTTAATTAACAAATCAAACAAATGTAAAATATTTGTAAAAAATTTTTGATTTACTATTTGTATTTGTTAATTTTTTTATATTGACCAACTGGTTCGGTTTGATTCTATTAATTGTATATTTTGGATGAAAAATTTTTGTCAAATAAGCATGTAAATTTGTGAATTAACAACGAAGGCAGGCAGGTTTTTCTGTAAATAATTATTGTACATTTTTATATTGACCAACCTTATTTACATGGGTTTGGTTCGGTTTGGTTATACTTGATATGTATTATAACGCCATGATTTTTTCAAACTAACTTGTGAATTTGTAAAAGAACAACGAACCAAGATGTTGTTACGTAAATAAATGTAGGGATTTTTGGATTTCTTATGTGTATTTGTAAACTTTTATTTTGACCAAGGTTAGTTAGGGGCTTAGGTTGATTTGGTTATATTAACTAATAAGTTTTAATGTCAAAATTTTATCATATTAACTTGTAAATTTGGCAAATAAATAGTAAAAGTTTTTCACGAAAATATATGTGAATATTTTTGGATTTATTTATTCATTTCACCCTGTAGCACACCTCCCATTTTTTTTTAAAAACGTGATTTTTCAAAATCTTTACTGCTATTTAGATATCACCCTGCAGCTTACCTACTGGAAGTAAATAAACTTTAGTAAGTGGTATGATTGCTTAACGTGTTACTAACTATTTTTTGCTAACAAACGCTCCTGACAACGTTGTTTTATAAAAACGTGATTTTTACGAAATTTTATTACTAATTTCGATATCACCCTGTACCTCACTTCCTGGACCTAACGGTGATACAGTCCGTTAATGGTATGATAGTTTCACGTATTCCTAACTATACTTTGCTAACAAAAGCTCCGGACAACCTTGCTTTTTAAAAATATGATTTTTAGAAAATTTACACACACTAATAATTTCTATATCACCATGTAGCTCAATTCCTGGACCTGAAGGTGATAAAATCTGATAATGGTATGATTGTGTAACGTGTTTCAAATAATTTTTTGCTAACGAAAGCTCTTGATAACATTGTTTTTTAAAAATGTGTTTTTTAGAAAATTACGCTTCTAATTTCGATATCACCCTGTAGGTCTCTCACTTCCTGGATCTAAAAATAATACAATAAGTTTCTTACTCTTATTTGCTAACTTAAACTCCTGACAGAGTTGTTTTTTAAAAATGTGATTTTATTAAGATTTACTTCTATTTTCGATATCACCCTGTAACTCACCTCCTGAACCAAAATTTGATCTAATCCGTAAATACTAGTTTTTTGGGGCTATTTTCAACTTTTTATTGCTAAGTAGAAAATTAGAATTTTTTAACAAATCTATAATATTAGGCACACAAGAAATTTTACATAATTATACAAACATTATTTTTAATTATACGAACTAATAGAAAGTTTGAAATTTATGTTTTAAAGGTTTGTTTCTTGGGTCCGGTTAGGGGTGCAATAAAACCAAAAAATATTTGGAAATCTATTTTCAGGTCGGCTGTACGCAGTTGTCTGCCTATATGTGCGGCTCCCTCTAGGGAGCGTGTTGCAAACTTAAGTTTTCCTTACACAAGGTGACCACGTGGTCGTGACACCCCTCAAAACTTCCGCCTTCGACTTATTTTCCTCAGGTGGCGACTCTAGCAATTATTCTTAGGGTCACTGCATCCTGAAAGTCTGGCGTCTCCCAACGAGCGGATAGTTCACAACTTGCATTCCACTTGCTATTGGTTGACATAGTCAGGCGGGATTTTTAAAATTAAAACTCTCCTGTCCTCGTTTTGGGAGGTTGAAATCGGTGTTAAACCAAACTGAAACAAAACCTAACCGTGGTCAATTGATGGGAAACGTATCCTAACCGGGGCGTGTCTGGACAGGTTAGGATACGTTGTCGAATAATTTATCAGGGTTAGGTTAACACCGATTTCGACAGGAAAACAGGATAGGAAAGCTAATTAAAAAAAATATAATATGTTTTTAAAAAACAATTAAAAAAAACTCATCGGCATAGATTTAGTTAAATTCAATAGGTATGTACTGCACAAACCACTAAACTTTTTAATCACTTACAACTAGTATATATTCGTATTTTACGCCGAAAGCTGTAAACATAAAGTTTGTTAAATGCTTGACTGGTGGCACCATCTCTTAATATAATATAATAATAATCTTAAACGGCAACGTTCAACATCAAAAAGTCAGCTGACTATTTCGACCAATAGCAAACGGAATGCAAGTTGTGAACTAGCCGCTCATGTCTCCCAGGGGTAGCGACACCAAACATAACCTCATTTACGAAAAAC
The DNA here is from genome assembly GCA_963576565.1 of Aspidapion aeneum. Taxonomy (NCBI): domain Eukaryota; kingdom Metazoa; phylum Arthropoda; class Insecta; order Coleoptera; family Brentidae; genus Aspidapion; species Aspidapion aeneum. Next base: position 93,439,891 of record OY755039.1, read on the forward strand.
GCAAATCCGACACTGTCAGGAGCGTAGCTTTTTTTATGTTTAAAAAAATTAAATGGTGTACAAATATTATGTAAAGAACTGTCCGTCACATCCGGTATATAAATTTTACTGTCCAAATAAACAAACCTAAAAAAACTAAGTTTTTTATGATTTCAAATTTATTAGGACCCTGTGTTAGGACCCACACAGCGAAGGAAACCAAAAATATAGTTTGCATGTTTTATATATATTCTAAAATATAGAAAACTATTATGTTGGGTTTTGTATCATTTAATAAATTTTTTATGCTCTCTACGGAATAAAGGTGTACGTTTAATCCCTTTTTTCATGGGCTAAGGTAGTATTTCTTGTCCCCAGTGATTGAAAGTAATTTCTTTAAAACCATAAAGGCAAAATATAGGTTTTTGGATTATTTTATTTTATCATAATACAAAAAACAAAAAGGAATCAAGATATATACACGATACCGATTATTTTGTTCCAGCTTGCCGTAAGCTTACTGTACTTTGCCGATGGCTTGGTTCGTTTTGATCGTTATTGTGTCCTTAGGCATAGAATATTGCTTCCATATAAACGAAGCATTTAACTTTCTAGACTTCTCCAGGCTGTAAACCAGGAAACTGTGAAATTTTCGGAATTCTGTTTATTGCATCATTTCCATGCCCATCTCAAAGTAAGAATATGCTTTATTTTCCATCTTCGAGAAATGTAATTCGAACTTTTTCTCGATTAAACTTAATTAGTTTGTTATGAAATAAATACTATTTTTTCCACATTATTTGTTATAAGGTCACTCATCGACAAGCAAGCTTGACGATGAGTGACCTTAGTTTGTTAGCATCTGACTGACTTTTGTTTAATGTAATGCCATGGCAACTATCACTGCCCACTGTTTTTTTATATACGGGGGGCTGACATGCTCAAACTACAGTACGGTAAGTGGTTTAATACCTATTTATTTAGTTTAAGATTATTATTATTTTTAGTATATAAGAATAACCCTTGGCATTAAAGTCCCTTTTAGTCACTTAGTAAATTATAGCCCTTCTTCCGGTCGAGCCTGAAAATTCCCGCCGTGGTATTAAAAGTAAACACTGCACGCCCCAGGTTTATAATATACCTACTATTATTTTTATTAGTGTTCAAAAAAAAAGCGGGCGGCGAAGAAAAGGTCGAAAATACAAAAAGTCGAAAATACAAAAGTTCGAAAGTACAAAAGGTCGAAAATACAAAAGATTGAAAAACAAAAGGTTCAAACAAAGATCGAAAGTAACTACACTGTAATGATTGCAAAACAAAGTAGAATTAAGAGACACACAGGTACACACACACACTCATAGAAAAGTTTTTAAAAAATCAACATCCAATAAAAACTCAAGGTAACAACACGACGGGTCGCAGAACTTTGTTCGAAAACATTTTCTTCGAACGGAAATTTTTATGAAAACAATTTCTTCTAATGGAAATTTGTTTGGAAACATTTTTTTTAAACGGAAATTTATTCGAACACCATTTCTTTGAACGGAAATTTGTTTTCGAACGGAAATTTGTTCGTAAGTAATAGTTGTTCAAAAACATTTTCTTCGAATAGAAATCATTTGCTTCGAAAGCAAGTTTTTCGATAAAAGACGCTCTAGACCTGGATTTCCAAACCTAACACAATTCATATAGTTTGACTACGGCAAGGTCTTTTTAACATATTTTTTCAAAAAAACCCTGACTTCTTTCCCGGAATCGTAAATATTCTGAAAATTTGTCTACTTTCCTCCTTTTGGAAGGTCGAAATTGGTATTTTCCTAAACTTTGTCAATTGATCGCAAACGTATCCGAACCGGTCCAGATACCTCCTGATGTGCTCAATTAAGAAAGGTTAGAGTAACACCGATTTCAACCTTCCAAAATGAGGACCGGAAAGCTAATTTAGGGAAATCATTTTTCGACAATAGGTTTCGGTTGGTTCGGTTTGGTTTCACACCCTCTAGGATCCCGGGAAAGAAGTCAGGGAAGTTTTTGTTTCCAAAAATTGTTAGAAAAAAAACCCATTAGTCGAACTATATGAGTTGTGTTAAGTTTGGCAAGCCAGGTCAAATATTTTTTTCAAAAAATTTGTTTTCGAAAAAATGTTTTTGAACAAATTTTCATAAAAAAAAAATATTTTCGAACAAATTTCCGTTTAAAGAAAATGTTTTTTTTCTTTTCTCAGACTGTATATGATTGGTATAAAGCGAAAAATTAATTAGATTGCTGGTTCATAAAATTAGTTTACCAATCACCTGCGAATAATTTAATTAATTATGAAATCTGAACTGAAAATAATTACGAACAGTTGAAGATGCACTTACCCCTGTTTTTGCAGCGTGTTGTTCGTGACGTCTTTCACACAGAAGTGATTTTTCGACAGCAATTGTCATATATCGAAGCGCGCACACCCCCAATGTACAAATTCAACTGGTTGAGTGCGCGAAGATGCAATTGAACATGCTCAGAAAGTAAAATAAAATAAAGTTTTCAATCGCATTCGCCAAAATTCTTAAAGACAAATACGAACGTATAAACGCGAGAAAAATATTAAAATAAAACAAAATTCTTATACCCAAAAGTATATTTACAAAGGCGAGTGAATTTTGGACATTCTGCCCGCCTAAAAATTACATTGATGTAATTTTTAAATGTTTTCAGGTTCAAAGTCCATCGGTAAAGGACATAGCTTTACCAGAGGTCTTTGAAATATTCCTGAGACAGTGCGCACAGTGGCAACACGTGAGATTTGATCTTCACCTGGGTGAAGGGCAATAATTCTACCAAGCGACCATTTTGTCGGTGGTAAATTATCCGACTTTATGTGTACCATAGTACCTATAGCAGGGGCGGGACAAGTGGGTTCCAGCCACTTGGACCGCTGCTGCAGTGTATGTAAATATTCCTTAGAATAACGCGCCCAAAAATCCTGATGTAATCTTTGGATCATCTGCCATCTAGAGAGGCGGTTTAGTTTGATACTGGTTACATCAGGATCGGGTAAACTACAAACAGGTTCTAGAGTCAAAAAATGATTTGGTGTCAACGCAGACAAATCATTGGGGTCGCTAGATAAAGGAGACAATGGTCTAGAATTTAATAGCGCTTCCACTTGTACTAAGACCGTATAAAGCTCTTCGTACGTTAAAATCTGGCTTCCGATAACGCGATACAAATGCGTTTTTACCGCCTTTACTCCACTTTCTGCTAATCCAGAAAAGTGTGGCGCCCCTGGGGGGTGAAAAAACCACTCAATGGATTCCGCGGCTGCCGCTTGTTTAAATATTATCTGTAATTCCTTATTTGCACCCTTAAACGTAGTTCCTTGGTCTGATATTATTTTTGAGACCCTTCCTCGACGTGCCATAAAACGCCTTAAAGCACACAGAAAAGCTTCGCTAGAATAATCCGAAACTAATTCAATATGAAGAGCCTTGGTAGAGAAGCAAACGAATATGCAGATCCAAGCCTTAAGCGTTTTATTTCCGCGAACTTTTCTGCTTAATGATATGGATATTGGACCCGCATAGTCACAACCGACTACGGTAAAACTTTTGACAGCAGATATGCGTAATTTGGGTAAGTTTCCCATTTTTGGTTCAAAAGGTTTCGGATTAAGTCGCCAACAATTTTTACAGTTAGCGATAACGGTTCTTATCGCCCGCTTAGGAGATAATATCCAGAAATTTTGAAAAATTAAGAACTGTAAAGTTTGCAAACCTGGGTGCAAATAAGATTTATGATAGTGTTCAATGAGGAGCGTAGTTAATCTATGTTGTCGTGGTAAAAGAATCGGGTGTTTCTGGTCATATGAAAGATCAGAATATCGGAGGCGACCTCCAACCCGCAATATATTTTTATTATCAAGAAAAGCGTCTAACTTTCTAAAAGGCTTTGAAATGCGTTTTTTCGCATTAATATTTGAGATTTCTTGAGAAAATGTGACTGTTTGAACATGCCTGATCAGAAAAATAAGAGCGAGATTAAGTTCTGACAGGACTATGGGTCCAGTACGATAAGCAAGATTTCTTTTAAAGCAGATAAAACGATACCAGATAGCGATTATCCTTTGAATTTTAGAAAGCGAAGAATATTTGTTTAAAAGAATATCAAAAAACGTGTTTTCTGTAAATGCGACCAAAGTTATTTTCCTTTCTTCACCAAGAACTTCGTCCGAATCCAATGGTTCAGAATAAATGCTTGGTGGCCAATGCTCATCAGGCATTGAAAGCCAATCTGGACCGCACGTATTTAACAATTCTGACGGCAACAAAGTTCTTGTTGCACAGTCTGCGGGATTATCATTTGTGCGTACATGCTGCCATATTGCAGCTGGTAGTTTATTTTGAATTTTCGCAACCCGGTTGGCGACAAATGTTTTGTATCTATAAGGGGGATTTTTAATCCAGCTAAGAGCGATTGTGGAATCTGACCACGCGAAAATTTTAGAAATTTTAATTTTATCTCCTAGAATTTTTAAAATTGCGGAAACAAGATCAACCACTAAAACAGCGGCTACTAGCTCTAATCTCGGGATTGAAATTGTTTTTACCGGAGCGATTTTTGCTTTAGCAGCAATGAGAAAAGTGCAGATTTTATTATTTTGTAAAACGCGAAAATACGCTATACTAGCGTAAGCTTTTTCTGACGAATCACAGAAAGCGTGAAGTTGACATTCTGTAAAATTATCAATAATAAAACGTCGCGGTAAAGAAAAGTTTTGAATAAGGCCTAACTCAGATTTATATTTTAACCAACGTTGACGTATAAAGGGGGAAACTTCCTGGTCCCAGTCATATTTTTGTTTCCACAGAAGCTGCAATAGATCTTTGGAGAACAGGCTCAGAGGTGAGAGCCATCCTAGTGGATCAAAGCATCTTGCAATTTCTGACAGAATCGTGCGTTTTGTACATTCTCGTTCCAATGGATCTACGCGATAGGTAAAAATATCTTTACAAGGAATCCATTGTAAGCCTAAAATTTGTATTGTTTCAGATTCTGAATCGAAATTAAACGAGTTTGAGTGCAAGTAAGACTCCGGAAGGTCTTGTAAAAATGACTTATTGTTGCTTGCAAATTTTCTAAGTTCGAACCCACCGTTTCCCAATAGTTCTATAAGTTGATCGCGTAAATTTCTAGCTTCTGAGAGGTTATTTGCATTACAAATTAAATCATCAACGTAAATTGAGGTTTTGAGTACCTCACGAGCTTGAGGAAACTTGTTTCCTTCATCCTGTGCTAATTGAGCAATGACGCGGTTAGCGAGATATGGAGAAGAGCTCAGACCAAAAGTGACCCGTTTAAAACGCATGTCTTTTATGGGCTCGTTGGGAGTGAATCTCCATATTATTCTTTGAAAATCCCTATGAATAGGGGCAATTAAAACTTGTGTAAACATGCTTTTAAGATCACAAGTAAAGACCACAGAAGAAATACGAAAACTGAGAAGTAGAGCAAAAACTTCTTTTTGAAGTTTTGGCCCCGTAAGAAGGGTGTCATTTAGCGAGGGTGAATTTTGATTTGGACGAGACGATCCGTCGAAAACAATTCGAATATTGTCACCCTTGGCTACGCAATGATGGGGTAAGTAAAAAGAGTTTTTATTTATTTCTTCGTCAGGAATAATTTCAAGATAATCATTGTTAATATATTCTTGAATAGTATCTGAATATTTTTTATAAATATTAGGATTTAAAATTAAGCGTTTTTCAAGCGAAAAAAATCTTCTTAAAGCCAATGAGCGCGTTGCATGAAAATCAAATTGCGGAGGCGTATTATCTTGGAAAGGTAGTTCTACCATGTATCGCCCTGTTTCGTCTCTACAGTGAGTCTCAACAAAGCTTTTCTCGGCAAGAATATCGGAGGGCGAGCAAAAATTTGCTTTAGGTAGCTCTTCTAATTCCCAAAAGCGTTTTAAAGCGTGGTCTAGCGATAGTGAATCGGTTTCATTTACAGAGCAAAATAAAGCGGTTGAATGTGATTGCGATTTAATTTTATTATTTTTATTTTTTCCCATAATAATATAGCCAAAAATACTATTAAGAAGAATTGGTTTGTTGGGGCCATTATCAATGCGCCCTTCGCGTAAAATATAGGGAAAAATATCAGCGCCCAAAAGAAAATCAATATTAGCGGGTTCTTGGAACGTAGGGTCCGCGAGGGGTACATTTTGAAAATCAGAAGTATCTATATTACCTAAATAAGTGCTAGGAATTTCCGAACACAACTTGGGTAAGATCACAGCGTCGACTGACATGCGTGGTTCCGTTTGATTATACGGTTTGATAATACAAGTTACTCCTCCCTGAGAGGTAACTTCATTCATAGATCCTAATCCTTGAATAGAAAGGGATAAACTATAGCGTGGAAGTGAAAGTTTTTTGAAAAACTTCAAAGAGACGTAACTGCATTCTGAGCCAGAATCAAGAATAACCCTAGCTTTTTGAAAAATGCCACGAGAATCCATAACCTCGATAATAGCGGTAGATAAAACTGTATTCTGAGCGTGCGAATTGGAGAAGTAATTTAAGGTATTTTGCGAATTTTGAGGTAAATTTTCCATACCTGTTTGTGGCGGTTGCTGAAAAGCGCGAGAGGTTGGCGAATTATTTTGCTGAGGCGAGATATTACCATTAAAAGCAGGCGAATTATTTTGTGAAGAACTTTGCGGGTTATTGTATTGCGAATTATAAAAGGGGGGTCGTACATTAGAATTGTAATTATTTTCAAGATTCGTGCGGTTAGAAGTATGTGGACTGTAATTGTTGTTATTTTTAAAAATATGTAAAAGAGAGTGATGTCTATTAGATTGACAGTAACGACAAACAGACTGCGATTGACATAAAGCTAGGTTATGTTGCCCACTTAAACAATTAGGACACCAGTTGTTGTCTTTAGCTAACTGAAAACGTTCAGGGGAATTTTTATTTTTAAATTCTAAGCATCTGTAAATATTATGGTCACGTGATTGACATAAAAGACAAGATTGATTTGAATTATTTAACTTTGTATTATTATTTCGACCTGCATTACCAAAAAATGCAGAAGTTTGTCTAGGTTTTGACTGATTAGAAGAAAATCTATTTTTTGTGTCTGTTTTTAAAGGTGAAGAAAAATCAGTTTTAGTTGAAAATTCTACCGCTTCTATAGCGTTACATCGTTTTAGTACAAAATTCTTTAAATCGTCAAAAGTAGGAACTTGAGATGGATCATTAAGTTCAAGTTCAAATCGCGTCATGGTCTCCTGATCTAAATGTTTACTGAAATTATAGTATAGCAAAAAAGACCAATCATCTGTGGGAAAACCAAGTACCTTAAGGGCGGAGAGATTTTCACTATATACGTCAACTAGTGTGCGCAATTGTTTTGAATTTTTAGAATTTGTTACGTAAGGAACATTATCCATTGTTTTTAAATGTGAAAAAGCAATAAGCCGTTTGTTATCGTAGCGGTTTTTTAGCGATTCGAGAGCAATTGAATAATTAGCGGCGGCTAAAGGTGTGCATTGCACCAGTGCTAGCGGGGGTCCCTCTAGGGAGTTTAAAAGATGGTTAAATTTCTCTATATTCGAAATATTTGTGTTGTCAACTAGCGCATTAAACATGTCCATAAAATTTCTAAATTGTCTAATATCGCCGGAAAATTTTGGAACTTTCAAATTAGTCAAGTTTGGCGGTCGATTACCACTAGATAGTCCCGAAGCAGAGGATGCGTCGGTTTCAACCTTCAGTGTTGGCTTTTCAAACAGCGCGGTATACTTAGCGTAATTGTAAGATCGTAAGTATTCAAAGTCTTTTCTCACTCCTTCTTCGGTATCAATTTCAAAATCGTCGGTCGCTGACATTAAAGATATAAGATTTTGATGATATTTAGCAAAATCGTTAACCACTTGATCAATTTGAGCGTACATAATTTTAAACTGAAGTTTAGCCGTCTCGTCAGCATCAGAAGCCGAGTCAGCAAAAGTTTTTAATTCTTTCATTTGATTATGACACATTGTGCGAAGGGTCTTATACGATTTAATCTTAGCCGCGGACATGATGATCCTTTATTTAATGCAGATGGGTATAATAAAGAAAAGCAAAACTAAGTTTTTAATTATTTTTAGCAATTTAGGGATATTACGCGGTATTTTTAACAATTTAGCCAAATAAAATCAATTTATTAAAATCAATTATTGGTAAAATTATCAATTTATTTAGTGATACTAATAAATAAAAGGGAAAGCGAATTATTAATAATATAATTTTTAATTGAATTTAACCATATTATTTTAGCGAATTAATAAATTTTTATAAATTAAGTAACGGTGAAAATAGCGAATTATTTATTTACCTTTGTTAGTTAATAAGAGCGAAAACGAACTATTTATTTATATTTACTAATAAATAAAAGCGAAATATTTTTTAATAGTTAAGGGGAATTGCGCGGTGCGAATTAGCGATAATTAATTAACTTAGCGACATGCAATAGCGAGTTATCTACTAGCGATCCCAATAATTTGTAAATATAGGCAAGTAAGAAGCTTAAATTATAAACCTCTTTACACAATAAATAATACTATGGCACCCATAAAGCTGCAATAAAAGTTCTAAACTAAAGCAGCAGTAATAAAATAAAATGCAGATAGGACCTACTGGTAAGCCTATATCATATGCCGATAAATTACGTGCAATTGTTTATGTATATGTAACCTGCCTAAAACCTACTACTCATTTTAGGAAAGAATGTTAAAGAAAAACTGGAATGATAAGCTCATATTCAATGACCTTGAATTTATTTCTCCGAAACAAATTACCTATTTATAAATCGTCAAAGACGGAAAACCAAAACACGTTGAAAAATGAAAAAAACCTATTATACTTTTTATTATTAGCGAAGCGAATAAAAACTTTCAAACGCGTTCGGCTCGTAGGGCCAAAAATGATTGGTATAAAGCGAAAAATTAATTAGATTGCTGGTTCATAAAATTAGTTTACCAATCACCTGCGAATAATTTAATTAATTATGAAATCTGAACTGAAAATAATTACGAACAGTTGAAGATGCACTTACCCCTGTTTTTGCAGCGTGTTGTTCGTGACGTCTTTCACACAGAAGTGATTTTTCGACAGCAATTGTCATATATCGAAGCGCGCACACCCCCAATGTACAAATTCAATTGGTTGAGTGCGCGAAGATGCAATTGAACATGCTCAGAAAGTAAAATAAAATAAAGTTTTCAATCGCATTCGCCAAAATTCTTAAAGACAAATACGAACGTATAAACGCGAGAAAAATATTAAAATAAAACAAAATTCTTATACCCAAAAGTATATTTACAAAGGCGAGTGAATTTTGGACAGTATAAAAATGAGTATTTTTCACGAACGTCTATGGAATTTTGAGTACGGTTTTGACACTCGTGTCGCTAACCCTGGGAGACGCTAGGCTTCCAGGATGCAGTGACCCTAGTATTTCTAATTACCCAATCCAAAACTTCATGGGCGCAGCCTTCCCGTTAGTTTACGACAGAGACAATCTATTATTTTCTCTACGGTTTACGAAGGCTGTGTCATGGGCCGTCACTGAAGAACAGCAGTTTCTATATGGGAGGACCCCCCAGAATAAAAAACTATATACGTGCCTAGCTTTGATAACAAAAGTAAAAAAATAATCACCACTTCAATAATTTGACCAGTATCCCACTTAGTCAGATTTTTCTGGCAGATTTTTTCTTTCTGGCAAAAAGCGTTCAAATATAACGGTGGCAACAGCGTAGAGCTAATTATGTAGCGACCCTTCCACGACATGCAGTTAGTCCCTCTTTGTTAATTTTACCGTGAAAAACAAAGAAAAAAAGTAAACTTAGCTGACCTCATAAAGAAAACGAATAGGACTCATAAATTTGAAAGAAATGTGACGAAATGTGACGAAATCTGACATTTCAGTTTGTGTGGTTAATGGTTATCTGCTTTGAATTTATTTACAATTTTTAAATTAAAAATTTTCAACAAATTACGGGTTTTTAATTAAAAACAAATATTATATCGTGAAGCTACATCTATCAAAAAGTGGGAAATGACCTTTTAGGTAAGTTTTTAAGTTTAAAATTGCCTTTTAAACGAGAAATCTTAAGCGCCAGATTGGGGTCAATTCTTTACATTTCAAAAAATCTGACGAAATTTGGAAAAATGTGACATAATGGGGGCAATTCTTCAAAATATGAAATAATGGGCCAACTTAGGAAATTATGAAAACCCCAAAAATTTAAAATATGCGGGAAAATTTAATCTAAAACCTACCTTGAAACTCGGCTACTGATAATCCACAAGTTCTTGATAAATTGTATTTTTCCGAGCACCTCATCATACAACGGTTTTTCTATCTGGCAAATTTGACAACTGTCAGTCAAAGATCACCAAGGGGACTGTCAGTTACGAAATACTATGTTGCCAATTCATTGTTTCCAAGTGAAACCAATAAACGTACCGTTCACAAGTTGGATTCACTTTTGAAATATGTTGTTAAAATATTTTTACGAAAAACTCTTACAACGTAACGTGCAAGGTGGTACCTAAGGGGGGGGATCAATCTCCCCCCGATATTTTTAGGAATAAAAAGTAATCAAACATTTAGTAGTGATAATAATAGTAGAGATATGGATAATTCGCATTTTTTACGGCGGAATTGATTCTGATTTTTGAGATTTTTGCTTATAATAGCTGAAAACTTGCTCAAACTAAAGTTTGGTTAAGTATTTTGTTTTCTAAAAAATTTAAATCTTAAAGGTATTTTTTTATACCTAAATGCATGGAGAGTGGAAAAAAAATTTGTTTTCTAAATCTCATAATTTTATTCATAAACATTTGTGTGTTTTAAATAATATTACTTGACTTGACTGCAAAATCAATCCAAGATTTGAGCAGCTGCTAAAAAATTGTTTTTCTTTGTCGTGTTTTTGAACTTGATTTTAAAATAAATTTGAATGAAAAAGGAAGCTTGGCTGACTTATTTTTTAGCCACTCATAGGTAGGAAGGCTATTGGGGACCGTCAAAAAAAACCTTTTTATTTTTGCTCAAAATAAGTTTGGGCCAAAAAAGTCAAAATGGCTGTCTGTCTTTATTCATAGTTCTTTTAAAAATAAAACCAAATAATTTAAATAATTAGGCACTTTGTCTGCAAGTTTAATGAAAATTTTTACTTGGTTTTATTTTTATAAGTTTAAAAAAAAACAAATTCAATTTTTTTTACCTTTATTATATTTGTTATAATCAAAACCTTAAAAACTATTTTATTTTTTTTTATTACTTTTTCAAATTAGGTAGCTATTCAATGAACCTACAGAGTAAATAATTTTGCACTGGAATTTATTCTTTAGCTTTTTAACTATTTCTTCAATTTCAATATATTTTAATTATAGTATCTAAGGTTTTAAACCCGTTATATTTTGTTTGTGTATTTTATTCCGGGATTAACATTAATATTGATAAAGGTACACAATTGACAGGGTGCAAAATTTTTTGCCGACTTTTTTGGACGATAGCTTTTCTAAAAGGTTCGATGTCATCACATTTCGTGCATTTCCTAATACAAAAAGCAAATTTTGCATTTTTTTTTATTATATCAAACCTCACCTTTGTCGATTGATGGCAAACTTATCCTAACCTGTTAATTCAACTCTGGTTAATTGATCGAAAACGTGACCTAACCGGTCCATTGGACACTTTTTTTTTGGTGGAAAAGGGGCGTGTATGGACAGGTAATGATAAGTTTGCGATCAATTGAAGGGGCGACGGACGAAACATCGAAACACAAAATGTCGAAAGTACAAAATGTCGAAGAAACAAAAATACCAATAGTTGAAAAATTTAAAAGACAGAAAATAAAACCTAACCAGGTCAGGTTAGGTTTTAAAGTATATTACAAAAAAAAGGCACCTGATCTGGTCAGGTTAGTTTCTATTAATATATCTAATAACCCAAGCTTTCGACATTCTGGACTTTCAACATTTTGTAATTCTTCTTCATTCGCACACACAGTTTCCAATAGAATCTACATTTATTTTTATTTTAATATTTATTTTTATCCTTATAAACCCAACAGCAACGTCTTTTAGATGAAAATTGTTCGTAGCACCCCTGTAATCTTCCGCCGGCGGCGACTGTAGCAAGTATTTCTGATTACCCTATCCAAAACCTCATGGGCCGTCACTGAATAACAGCAGTTTCTATATGGGAGGACCCCCCAGAATAAGAAACTATATACGTGCCTAGCTTTGATAAGAAAAGTAAAAAAATAATAACCACTTCAATAATTTGACCAGTATCCACATTTATTTTTATTTTAATATTTATTTTTATCCTTATAAACCCAACAGTAACGTCTTTTAGACGAAAATTGTTCGTAGCACCCCTGTAATCTTCCGCCGGCGGCGACTGTAGCAAGTATTTCTGATTACCCTATCCAAAACCTCATGGGCCGTCACTGAATAACAGCAGTTTCTATATGGGAGGACCCCCCAGAATAAAAAACTATATACGTGCCTAGCTTTGATAAGAAAAGTAAAAAAATATTAACCACTTCAATAATTTGACCAGTATCCCACTTGGTCAGATTTTTCTGGCAGATTTTAAAGAAATAATTTGACATTCCCTTAAAAATCCGTTCAAATATAACGGTGGCAACAGCGTAGAGCTAATTTTGTAGCGACCCTTCCACGACATGCAGTTAGTCCCTCTTTGTTAATTTTACCGTGAAAAACAAAGAAAGAAAGTAAACTTAGCTGACCTCATAAAAAAAACGAATAGGACTCATAAATTTGAAAGAAATGTGACGAAATGTGACGAAATCTGACATTTCAGTTTGTGTGGTTAATGGTTATCTGCTTTGAATTTATTTACAATTTTTAAATTAAAAATTTTTAATAAATTAGGCGTTTTTAATTAAAAAAATATATTATATCGTGAAGCTACATCTATCAAAAAATGGGAAAGGCCTTTTAAGTAAGTTTTTAAGTTTAAAATTGCCTTTTAAACGAGAAATCTTAAGCGCCAGATTATGTCACATTTTTTCAAATTTCGTCAAATTTTTTGAAATGTAAAGAATTGACCCCAATCTGGCGGTTAAGATTTCTCGTTTAAAAGGCAATTTTTAAACTTAAAAACTTACCTACAAGGCAATTTCCCACTTTTTGTTGGATGCAGCATCACGATATAATTATTTTTTTTTAGCAAAAATACGTTAGTCGTTAGAAATTTTTAATTTAAAAATTGGAAATAAATTCACACCGTCACTAGAAATTGACATTTCAAATATCGCCAAATTTTTTCAGATTTGTAATTTCTATTCGTTTTCTTTATGAGGTCAGCTAACTTTACTTTCCTTCTTTGTTTTTCGCGGCAAAATTAACAAAGAGGCACTAAGTTCATGTCGTGGAAGGTGCGTGAAAGGCTCGCTACAAAATTTGCTCCACGCGGTTGCCACCGTTATATTTTTATCGGGTTTTTATGGAAAAGTCTAATAATGTCAAATATTGTCCCTAGAATTAGTCAGATATTCTGACTGAAATGGGACTTGGTCAGATTTTGTAAGTGGTGATTATTTTTGTACTTTTGCTATCAAACGACCAATTTTCGTCTAAAAGACGTTATTGCTGGGTTTAAACATATAAAAATAAAAATAAAAGTTATTTAATTTTTATCTGGAACTGGATGTGCGCATGTGCGACATCGCGTCACGTGACATTTGTTGTTGTTTTGATAGAGTATTTTTTTGTTTTTTCGTACCATTTTAAGAAATACACCTTTTAAAAGCGAATCCCCATCCATCGTCATAAATAAATCATCCAAGATCATCAAATAAAAATGGCCTAACAGTCCAATGAAAAAAACGGAAGTATTAAGACCGGACATTATCAAAAACGTCATTCATCAAAACAAGACAACAGCAAAATTGAAGTTTAGTATATCGTCTTTTATCAAAACCGGACAAAATCAAAAAGGACAAAATCATAAAAAGGGGTCTCCTATCTTTTCATGTATACTGGTTCCGTCTATCTTCTTCTCATACAAATCGGTCTCATGAAAGTTTGGCGGCAAATTGGTGTTAACCGAATCGAACCGACCCTGTTGGTCAATTAATTGCAAATGAATCCTAACCTAGGGTCCAACACCTGGCCTTTTTTAAAGATGGCCCTTGCTTAATGAAAACGCCTTATGTGCTATAGCAATCCCTATGTAGAGACGGTGTTTTTATTAGGCATGGTAGTAAAAAAAATTGCAGTGAAGGACGCTTTAATTGCATAGTTATATCAGAACCGCTCTTCCACTGGCGTATATATGGGGGGAGCCCGCCCCCACCCCCCCCCGAAGCTAAGATTTTTTTAGATATTTTCGACATATTTCATGAATAAAAACCCTCGGGCCCCCCCAAAACTGCCTCGGGCCCACCCCGAAACGTTTTTCTATATACGCCACTGTGCTCTTCTTTAGGTGAACGTCGAAAGCTAGGCCCGAGCCCTTTTTATGTTTTTGTCCTTTTTAATTTTGTCCGGTTTTGATAATTTAAAAGACTATACAGAACTTCGATTTTGCTCTTGCCTTGTTTTGCAGAATGAAGTTTTTGATAATGTCCGGTTATTAATAATTCCGTTTTTAACATAGAACTGTTATAACTTTGTTTATTTATGATCTTTAGACGATTTTTTATTTGTTTTTTATGATAAACTACGAGGGCTATAAAAAGCCAGTGATTTAATACAAAAATACTTTCACACTGTTTTTTGCAAAAAAAAGTATTAAAAAATAATTTTAATTTTTTTTTTGGCTGAATAAACAGCAAAATGTTTTTATTCTAATTTTTATTTTTGTCTGTATAAACCCAGTAGAAAATCACTAAAAAACAAGGAAATTAAGTATTGACAATTGAGAACCTCCCCTGGACATGCTTAAAGAACATTATTGGAATGTCATAGGGGACCAGCGGCGTAGCGTGCCTGAAGGGGGGGGGGGACAGCTAAAAAGGACGCCCCTCACAAAAAAAAAGTCATAATGTCGTTCGTTTCTTTTGCCGCCCTCTCAATTTGCCGTTGGCAGCCCTGGGGTACTTAATACAGCATAGGGCGCTTCGGCCACCCATGGGGCGTCAGTACCCTCGGGGCGGGGGAAGAAATGCGAATAATCCATATCTCAACTACTTATCACTACTAAATGTTTGATTATTTTTTATTCCTAAAAATTTCGGGGGGAGATTGATCCCCCTTAGGTACGACCTTGCACGTCACGTTGTAACAGTTTTTCGTAATCAAATTTTACCAGTGGCGTATATAAGGAGGGTGCGGGCCCCCCCGAAGCTAAGATTTTTTTAGATATTTTCATAAATTTTATGAATACAATAATGAAATAGCATAAAATACGGCCTCATGAAGTCTCGGCCCCCCCCCCTGAAACTGTCTCTGCCCCCCCCCCCCGAACAAGGGCGGATCCAGAGGTGCTTCTCGCGGGGGGGCACTTTAGGTGACATTCTCTGTTGGTAAAAAACGGAATATATTTTTTTAAGCAGCATTTTATTGAATTAGTCAGTGGTTGTAATTTCGATGATAATAACAATAGACACTTTCATGCGCCGCGCCGCAGGTAATAATTTTGAATTTTTATTAGCAAAAACATTACTTTTTACTCATTTTTTGTATATTCAAAAAATTCTCGGGGGGGGGGGAAAGTGCCCCTAGTGCCCCCCCCCCTGGATCCGCCACTGCCCCCGAAACTTTTTTCTATATACGCCACTGAATTTTACCAACATAATTAAAAATTAATAAACAAACTCTGCTACTTTCTCTTGGGAACAATCAATTGGCAACAGCGGCAGCATTTGGCCTTCGAATCTGTAACTAACAGTTGACAAATGTGCCGGGCCCAGATGCTTTAAAATCGAGGCTAAAGGAAGCCCTACACGAGTACAGACGTATCATTTCTAAGTTGAAGAACCTACAGACTGGGTGAATAATATTGTCATTGTCGAAAAGCGGTCTAGGACAACTGGGCGTCGAGCCAACTCGGCGGCGCCAACTGGGCGTCTGGCCAACTCAGCGCTGGACTAAAAAAACTTTTTTCGATAAAATGTGCAGATGAAGAACAAAATAAATATATTATTTATACAAAAATATCTTTAAAAAATCCTTTACGCAATTTTCTTGAAATTTGATTTTGTTAAGTAAAGTTAAATCCATTAAGTCGAGTGCTGAAATTTGGTAGGTGTAGTGTTTGGTAACCTGGTAACCTAGCAAACATGGATTACAAAAAAAGTACTTTTTAAGTACTGGCTTTCGCTGCACGCCATAACGGCAAAGTACTAAGTAGGAAGTACTTAATTTGTATTGATTTGGAACAACGGCCGGCATTCTTAAGCCTGACATTCTTCAGTGTACCTGTAAAATGTTGACTAGTGTTTGCCATCTAGCGGCCAGGCCAGCAAACACGTTTTTTTGTAAATACTTTATTTTCACAGTAAAATATTTATTTTTTTTGTACTAAAATAAAGTGCTTTAAAAGCAACCATTTAAAAATGCTTTTGAAATGTTTTTTCACTGTTATATTAATTTTGCAGCAAAACTTTTAAGCTTTTATTAAAAAATTAAATGTACTTTAAGAGTACCTTCTTCAAAATATTATTAAAATATTTTTTGTGAGTATTTTATTTTCACCGTAAAATATTTAGTTTTTTTGTACTAAAATAAAGTGCTCTAAAAGCAACTGCTAAAATATACTTTGAAAATGCTTTTTTGCCATTAACCCTGGCTGCACTTGGTATTTTTCATAAATAAACTATTACTTTTCGTTGTACTAAAAATAAAGTACATGTTGCATTTTTTGCACTTTTAAATAATATGCAAATTAAACAATACAAAAATAATAAAAATAATTCACATCGTTGCCGATGCCAGCAGTATAAGTCAAGTACCAGCAGGTCAATGTTTGCTGGGAACACTTTAATTTAAGTTTTTTATTACAACAATGGCGGATCCAAAATGGCGGATTTCTTTATTTTTAAACCGATTTGTCTCAAACTTAAAAGTTTGCAGTGCCTGAGATCACTTAAAACAGTTTTATCCTCAAATTTAAAAAATTCAAAATGGCGAATCCAAAATGGCGGATTTTCTTATTTACTGACCGATTTGTTTGAAACTTCAAATATTACATTGCTTGAAGTCATTTAACACATATTTTTACTCAAACTTAAAAAAATCAGAATGGCCGATCCAAAATGGCGTACTTTCTTATATATGAACCGATGTGTATCAAATATAGAAATTGGCGGTGTTTCAAGTAGCTGATTATAATTTTGGACCTAAACTTTAAAAAAATTCAAAATGACGAATCCAAAATAGCGGATTTTCTTATTTACCAACCAATTTGTCTCAAACTTCAAATATTACATTGCTTAAGGTCATTTAATACAATTATTTATTCAAACTTACAAAAATCAAAATGCCGAATCCAAAATGATGGGTTTTCTTGATTTGTCTCAAACTTGAAATATTACATTGCTTGAGGTCATTTAACAAAATTTTTTACTTAAACTTACTTATGAACCGATATGTATCAAATATGGAAATTGGTGTTTTAAGTCGCTGATTATGATTTTGACTTAAACTTATAAATAATTCAAAATGGCGAATTTCGATAATTGATACACATCGATTCATAAATTCATTCATAAAAGTTCACCATTTTGGATCGGCCATTTTGATTTTCTTAGGTTTGAGTAAAAAATTTTGTTAAATGACCTCAAGCAATGTAATATTTGAGGTTTGAGACAAATCGGTTAGTAAATAAGAAAATCCGCCATTTTGAATTTTTTATAAGTTTAGGTCAAAAATTATAATCAGCTTTTTGAAACACCGCCAATTTCTATATTTGATACACATCGGTTCATAAATAAGAAAGTCCGCCATTTCGGATCCGCCATTTTGATAAAATCGCTGATATTAAAAAATCACAGTAACAAATATTAGTGTGATTGGAAAATCACGATATCGCTCATCTCTAGAACTTAGACATAAGCTGCCACCAGTGCAAAATAAGCATGAAAATCAAAAGTTAAGTTGCTCAAAGTGCACAAAAAATTGACTTAAATCGTAGATTCGTAAATAATCGCGAAAATGAAAATATTGTGCGATAATAACTTACCGAATAATGATTCTTATACAACACCATCGATACGCGTTGTTAGCCAACTCTTAAGATTTTAGGATGAATTAGTTAATTTTAAGTTTGTTTTTATATTATATTATTATATTATTAACAAAGTAGGTGTACATAAAGTATATAGTGTATGTAATCTGATGTAATCCAAAGCAAAGATCTCTATATATCAATAACATATAATTCAATTCGCTCATTCTGCGTACAAGGCCACGTCGCGGGGTGGCGTTAATTCCTTCGGTCAATTTTTTATTCGCTTAGTTTAGACGGTTGCCGCTGGGTGGCGCTAGCAGAGACGGAACAGATAGGAATTACCAAGGCGTCTAAAATTTTTACAGGCATGATTAATTTTCTTATAAATAAAACTTTTTATGAATTTTTTTTAAAACTTTCGTTAAAACGCCTTTTAGCAAAAAAAATATAGCATTTATTAATAGCATAAAATTTTCTTTTCAATGATGTAAAACTAAAGGGTTTAATTTACAATAAATGGTACAGTGGCATGTATAAATGAAGATTATAATAATAATAAGAGCCGGAATTATTAGTGACGCCACTATTAATGGAAAATAAACGACTGGATTTCTAAATTCGACTTTGGTATGTCAATTTTGAAAGATCAACTGTCAGTTTTTAATGCGAAACTGTCAATATAGTGCCCGGCACAATTTGTGCCTGGCTTTATTGCAATAGGTACACTGGTGCAGCGGCGGCTCGTGCCGCAGGCGAGGTGAAGCGCCACATTATAAACACCGGTACAAACGTTATTCTCTTTAAAACTCTTTGCGTCCTAGAACTATTGGAGCATGGTACGACAGTTGAAAGAGAAAAACGACAATATAAATAAATCTGATCTCTTTCAACTGAGGATGAGGACGCAATAAATTTTCTTCAGAGATAATACCTGTATAATAATATGTTTGTAATGTACCGCTTCACCTCGCCTGCGGCACGAGCCGCAGCTGCACTGGTGGTCGCAGTCGAAGGGCTGCAAGACCCACTCACATATGAATCATCAATTATCTTTACATAATTAATCTGTGCATTATTTAAAAAAAAAAAATTATTTTCGAAAAGAGTACAAGAGTACTTAATTTTTAAGAAAATTAGTAGCAATTTTGCGTCTTGAGAAAAACGGGTTTAGTTTTATACTTTTTTATTTTCTTATAATTTTAAAATAAAAGTTAAGGTTTTAATTTTTTGCTTTTTATTTCAAAATTATATGTAACCTGATTTTCTCAAAACATAGAATTTCTACATGCGACAATCTTTTTAGCGACGGCAGAATATTTTTTTTGAAAATGAAGTTCTCTAGGCAAAAATAATTTCTGCCACTATTTAGAAAATAAAATTTTCTTCTTAGGAACGGCAGTATGTATTATAAATAATACTGATTTTTGGCGATTTTTACAAATTGTCTCCAGTTATGTTCGTCGTTATACCTAAAGGGGCGGAAGACCACCCAGGAAAAAGTGGCCAAAGAATAAAACTTATAAAAGATAACGCTTTCTTTCCAAAAATGTAACTTTCACAAAAATCGGTTTTTCTTTAGAAGACCACGCGGAAGATCATCGACCTATTTTTATGAAAGAAAATGTAATTTTCTATAAGCTTTATTCGTTATGAGTTTCTTACTTTGACCACTTTTGTCCCCCTCTCCACCCTAGATGTAGGCTGTAGTTGACAATGTGGCAAACAAGTAAAACATTAAACTACATTACAATAGCAACAAAAATATATCTATCTGTCAGGAAATCCCATATAGGGGGAAGGTATAACCTATGACGACCTTCGGTCTAATCATTTAAAAGAAAATTTTATTGTCTATCACGTAGTATAATTAAAATTTATACACCGTTAGAAATAATTATAAATGATACATTGCTAAAAAAGAAATTTGGTCTTCCTAATAAAGTGTAATATCAGTGTTTTCTTGCAGCACTTAGTTTTTCTGACAATTGCAAAATTTCAAAATTAAAAAGATTGATTGAAAGAACTTTTTTGTTGAAAATTCAATGAAAATGTAAAAAATCAATAGATTTTTCGAGGATTTCTGTAAATCGCCCACATTGATGGATGCCACTGGCTCATTGAGAGTGAAATTGTCTCTATTTGATTATCAATTGTTGGAACACAAAGTTAATTTTCCTAATAAATTATTAAATACATTTCAAAAAATTGTAAAAAACAAAAAATATTTGTAGTGATTTTTAAAAAAGTTCTTAGTTTACGGACGCGAATGAAGTATTACCCACAATCTGCACTGAGAGATATATGATTTAAATCAATATTTTGTTGTAAATTATATACTATAGTTTTTTTGCGCAAAAGGCTTACCCCTAGATGTACCGTAAGAAGGCTTAGCTAATCCATCATTGTTGTTTTATGTGAGCAACAAGGACTTAATCGCGATTAAGTGACTAATCCAAGAAATGTGCTTACGGTGCATCTAGGGTTTAGTGTCCAACAAAATTAGTTAAATTTAAAAATGTTAGTTGGTTTGTTTTGAATAAAATGTGCAAACAATCGTTTTGAAGATGTTGAAGGGTTCGTATCTTTGTAACAGTATAGTACCTAGGTAGCTTCAATATATCTTGTTTGTTGAGTCTCTAAGGGCCGGTTTCTCAATAGAGGGTTAGCCCTGACCCGTGGTTTAAAAAAAGAGTTGGCTGACATATTTACCACATGCCAAAAAAATACAGCTATTAAAGATAATCCACGGGTCAGGGGTAATCCTCTACTGAGAAACCGGCCCCTAATGTTCTCTGCATATTTCGTCAAAAATAAGTTTTTTCTTGTCTTGGTTTTACATTTTAAAAATCTATATTTTAAAAAAAAATTTATTGTTATTTTTATATCATTCAAATCAAACCTCTTGTCGTTGGTGGCCTTGTTTCGCAGGTGGACGGATTATCAATTATCATAATAGGGCGAATAGTGTTTATCATTTTAATAGATTATTATTTTTCAAGCAAATTAATGAGATTCACGCATGTCGCCGTAAGTTGTTTTGTCTTAAATCAGATTAAAATTATGCCAATGCCTTATTTGAATTCTACATTGCATTGTATCGTATTTATCCTTAGAAAATTGATGCAATGTTGTCAAGATTTAAGGTTAAAATCTGGAATGTCAAATTGTGTCAGATTTTTTCAAATTGTGAAGAATCGCCCCCATTGGGGGCAATTCTTTAAAATTTGAAATAATTTGAAACAATCTGAAAAAATTTGACGCCTCAAATTTTACCCCTAAATCATGGCAACATCGTAAATTTCAATTTATTGTACAGCGTCTAAAACCGAAAAATGAGGAAAAATATAATCTAAAACCTACCTTTAAACCCGATTGCTGATAATTCAATATTTTTCCGGGATTGTTGATGATGCACAGGTTCTTAAAAAATTGTATTTTTCCGGAAAAAAACAATAACAAAACCATGAGACGTTTTTCTGACTTCGTTAAAGTTGGATTCAAATAACATGCAAAGCGAACCAAAACACAGCCTTCGTAACTACGAAGGCTGCGACCAAAGCGAATGGCTAAGTACAGCCGACCACAAAATCAAACGTATTATTATGTTAACGAAATCAAATGAATCTTAGGAAAAAAAACTATTAGGCTTGATAAGTTATGATATGAAAAAAAAAATAATACCCGGATTTATTGCAACCCGTGGCCCAAAAAATAACCTTTGAATATATAAATATCAAACTTGTTGTATTATTATTATCATATAATTAAAAATAATGTTTGTCTAATATTTCTTATCAGGTATGAGAAGAGAAAGAAAAAAAGTCTGCCAAACCCAGGTTATAAAGGTTAAGTTCAGGTCTGCTACAGGGTGATCTTAAAATTTATTATAGATTTGTTTAGAAATTCTAGTTCTCTACTTAACAATAAAAAGTTGAAAATAGCCCAAAAAGTTAAACTATGTATTAACGGATTATTTCAAATTTAGGTTCAGGGGGTGAGTTACAGGGTGATATCAAAAATAGTTGTACAATTTACATTCTTAAAAACAACTTTGTCAGGAGTTTTACTTAGCAAACAAGAGTTAGAAATACCATAAAAAATCATATCACTAACATATTGTATTACCTTTAGAGCCAGCAAGTTAGCTACTGGGTGATATCGAAATTATTAGTGTATTTTTCTAAAAATCACATTTTTAGAAAACAATGTTGTCAAGAGCTTTCGTTATCAGAAAATGCTTAGGAACACGTTAAAAAATCATGACATTAACTGACTATTACATTTAGGTCCTTGGAGTAAGGTACAGGGTGATATCAAAATTAGTAAAACACTTTTGTAAAAATCACAATTTCAAAAATCAACTTTATCAGGAGTCTTGGTGAGCAAAAAATAGTTAGGAATTGTAAACAAACCATACTATTCACTAACTGCGTTACATTTAGGTCCAGTAGGTAAGATACTAGTAGTAAATTTTTTTATAAATCATATTTTTAAAAATAACTTTTGGCCTCACCTTACTGTTTACAAACCAAGAACATATAAGTTAGGGTTTCTTGAGCGATCTATTAAAAGAATATTACGTTAATTACTTTTCCGCACAATTTTACTTTTTCGCATCATTTTTACTTTCCGCACGATTTTTTTCCGCACGTCCAAATTGCAAGAACCTTTCCGTCCACAATCGTTTTCAAATGAAAACCCGTCCTCCTACACACAAGTTTCATTTTCAAGAAGTGCTGCTGAACCGATGCTACCAGAAGCACCGAATGAAGAATCCTGTAATGTGTTACAGCCTGTACAGACCAATATACCTTCCTCCATTCACTACAGTAGTAATTCTAAGCAGCAAACTGATCAAGGCATTTCTGTAGTGGGCCAAACACCAACCAATCAACAAACAGAAAGTTCACTTTCAATTTCAATATCTACCATCGTTAACTTTTTCGTTATTGTTAATTTAATGTTCTTTACATAAAGTTTCTTTTTAATATATCATAATAAAAAAATCCTGTTTTATTATTTTTCCGTGCATAAAAAAAATCAAGTAAAAATAAAAGTTAAAAAAACGTACGGAAAAGTAACTTTTCCGCACTAGTGCTGAAAAATTTCTTTTTCGCACGATTTTTGTTTTGTTAAAAATGAAGATATTTAGGACTCATTAAATGATTTATGTAACAATTCTATCTTACGTATCATTTTCTAGCATTATTATAAAATCTTTGCGAATTAAAACATGTTTTTTGATAAAGAAGATGGACAAAAACACTCGTAGGAAAAACATTGTACCTAATTCTTGCGGAAACTATCTTTTCCATCCTTGACGGCTTGCCCGAACTCCGCTCCGCGTCGTTTGTGCAACTGCCGTCACGTGCGGAAAAGTACCTCTTTCCGCACTTGTTAGGTAAATAACTATTGTACAAACAATTAAAAGCCTAAGCGATACAAAAAAATATTTATGTAAAAGATATTTAAAATTTAAAGGTAAAAGACCTTAAGTGGGATGAAACTGCTTTTGTTGATTTGGAGTTTTCAGTAAAAATAGCTAAAGAAGTAAAGAAATATATCCCTTTATCAGACAACCAAATAGCTATGTAGCGGTACATGTATTAACAGATTTTTTGAAAGAAATGCAAAATGTTGAGTCGCTTCACTTTGGAAGAAGTCTATATACAAGTAATTAAATAAAACTAAGAACGACGTACGGGACAAAAATATTTCTGTGCAGGTTGTTGTTTGTCAATGTAATTAAATGTAATATTTATTATGTGTATTTGTACATTTTTATATTGAGCAAGCTTAATAATTATAAGGGTTTGATTTGGCTCGGTTTGGTTATGTTAAATAGATAACTTGGGTGTCAAATTGTTGCCTAAAAAACATGCAAATTTGTGAAATAACAACGAAGACAGTTTCTTCCTGTAAATAAATGTGCAGATTTTTATATTTATCGTGTATGTTTGTCAATGTTTGCATTAGGCAAGCCTAGTGAAGGCTTTCGTTTTGTTACATTAAATATATATTTTAGGGCCAAGATTCTAAAATATCTTGTAAATTTGTTAATCAACAAATCAAACAAATGTAAAATATTTGTAAAAAAATTTTGATTTACTATTTGTATTTGTTAATTTTTATATTGACCAACTGGTTCGGTTTGATTCTATTAATTGTATATTTTGGATGAAAAATTTTTGTCAAATAAGCATGTAAATTTGTGAATTAACAACGAAGGCAGGCAGGTTTTTCTGTAAATAATTATTGTACATTTTTATATTGACCAACCTTATTTATATGGGTTTGGTTCGGTTTGGTTATACTTGATATGTATTATAAAGCCATGATTTTTTCAAACTAACTTGTGAATTTGTAAAAGAACAACGAACCAAGATGTTGTTACGTAAATAAATGTAGGGATTTTTGGATTTCTCATGTGTATTTGTAAACTCTTATTTTGACCAAGGTTAGTTAGGGGCTTAAGTTGATTTGGTTATATTAACTAATAAGTTTTAATGTCAAAATTTTATCATATTAACTTGTAAATTTGTCAAATAAATAGTAAAAGTTTTTCACGTAAATATATGTAAATATTTTTGGATTTATTTATTCATTTCACCCTGTAGCTCACCTCCCTTGTTTTTTAAAAATGTGATTTTTCAAAATATTTACTGCTATTTAGATATCACCCTGCAGCTTACCTACTGGAAGTAAATGAAATTTAGTAAGTGGTATGATTGCTTAACGTGTTCCTAACTATTTTTTGCTAACAAACGCTCCTGACAACGTTGATTTTTAAAAACGTGATTTTTACGAAATTTTATTACTAATTTCGATATCACCCAGTACCTCATTTCCTGGACCTAACGGTGATACAGTCAGTTAATGGTATGATTGTTTAACGTATTCCTAACTATACTTTGCTAACAAAAGCTTCGGACAACCTTGCTTTTTAAAAATGTGATTTTTAGAAAATTTACACACACTAATAATTTCTATATCACCATGTAGCTCAATTCCTGGACCTAAAGGTGATAAAATCTGATAATGGTATGATTGTGTAACGTGTTTCAAATAATTTTTTGCTAACGAAAGCTCTTGACAACAGTGTTTTTTAAAAATTTGTTTTTTAGAAAATTACGCTTCTAATTTCGATATCACCCTGTAGGTCTCTCACGTCCTGGATCTAAAAATAATACAATAAGTTCATGATACATATTTTAATGTATTTCTTACTCTTATTTGCTAACTAAAACTCCTGACAGAGTTGTTTTTTAAAAATGTGATTTTAATTAAGATTTACTACTATTTTCGATATCACCCTGTAACTCACCTCCTGGACCAAAATTTGATCTAATCCGTAAATAGTAGTTTTTTAGGGCTATTTTCAACTTTTTATTGCTAAGTAGAAAATTAGAATTTTTTAACAAATCTATAATATTAGGCACACAAGAAATTTTACATAATTATACAAACATTATTTTTATTTATACGAATTTATAGAAAGTTTGAAATTTATGTTTTAAAGGTTTGTTTCTTGGGTCCCGTTCATTTTATTCATATTATGAACCTATTTTCAGGTCGGCTGTACGCAGTTCCCTGCCTATATGTGTGGCTCCCTCTAGGGAGCGTGTCGCAAACTTAAGTTTTCCTTGCACAAAGTGACCACGTGATCGTGGCACCCCTGAAAAATTCCGCCTTCGACTTATTTTCGTCAGATGGAGACTGTGGCGACTATTCTTAGGGTCACTGCATCCTGAAAGCCTGGCATCTTCCAACGAGCGGATAGTTCACAACTTGCATTCCATTTGCTATTGGTTGACATAGTCAGGCGGGATTTTTAAAATTAAAACTCTCCTGTCCTCGTTTTGGGAGGTTGAAATCGGTGTTAAACCAAACTGAAACAAAACCTAACCGTGGTCAATTGATGGGAAACGTATCCTGACCGGGGCGTATCTGGACAGGTTAGGATACGTTGTCGAATAATTTATCAGGGTTAGGTTAACACCAATTTCGACAGGAAAACAGGATAGGGAAGCTAATTAAAAAAAAATATAATATGTTTTTAAAAAACAATAAAAAAAAACTCATCGGCATATGCATAGATTTAGTTAAATTCAATAGGTATGTACTGCACAAACCACTACTCTTTTTAGTCACTTACAACTAGTATATATTCGTATTTTACGCCGAAAGCTGTAAACATAAAGTTTGTTAAATGCTTGACTGGTGGCACCATCTCTTAATATAATATAATAATAATCTTAAACGGCAACGTTCAACATTAAAAAGTCAGCTGACTATTTCGACCAATAGCAAACGGAATGCAAGTTGTGAACTAGCCGCTCTCCCAGGGGTAGCGACACCAAACATAACCTCATTTACGAAAAACTCAAATCTGACACTGTCAGGAGCATAGCTTTTTTTATGTTTAAAAAAATTAAATGGTTTACAAATGTTACGTAAAGAACTGTCCGTCACATCCGGTATATAAATTTTACTGTCCAAATAAACAAACCTAAAAAAACTAAGTTTTTTATGATTTCAAATTTATTAGGACCCTGTGTCCAGCAGTCCACACAGCGAAGGAAACCAAAAATATAGTTTGCATGTTTTATATATATTCTAAAATAAAGAAAACTATTATGTTGGGTTTTGTATTATTTAATAAATGTTTTATGCTCTCTACGGAATAAAGGTGTACGTTTAATCCCTTTTTTCATGGGCTAAGGTAGTATTTCTTGTCCCCAGTGATTGAAAGTAATTTCTTTAAAACCATAAAGGCAAAATATAGGTTTTTGGATTATTTTATTTTATCATAATACAAAAAACAAAAAGGAATATATACACGATACCGATTATTTTGTTCCAGCTTGCCGTAAGCTTACTTTACTTTGCCGATGGCTTGGTTCGTTTTGATCGTTATTGTGTCCTTAGGCATAGAATATTGCTTCCATATAAACGAAGCATTTAACTTTCTAGACTTCTCCAGGCTGTAAACCAGGAAACTGTGAAATTTTCGAAATTCTGTTTATTGCATCATTTCCATGCCCATCTCAAAGTAAGAATATGCTTTATTTTCCATCTTCAAGAAATGTAATTCGAACTTTTTCTCGAGTAAACTTAATTAGTTTGTTATGAAATAAATAATATTTTTCCACATTGTTTGTTATAAGGTCACTCATCGTCAAGCAAGCTTTACCTTGCTTGACGATGAGTGACCTTTGTTTGTTAGCATCTGACTGACTTTTGTTTAATGTAATGCCATGACAACTATCACTGCCCACTGTTTTTTTATATACTTGACATGCTAAAACTACAGTACGGTAAGTGGTTTAATACCTATTTATTTAGTTTATGATTATTATTATTTTTAGTATATAAAAATAAACCTTGGCATTAAAGTCCCTTTTAGTCACTTAGCAAATTATAGCCCTTCTTCCGGTCGAGCATGAAAATTCCCGCCGTGGTATTAAAAGTAAACACTGCACGCTCCAGGTTTATAATATACCTACTATTATTTTTATTATTGTTCAAAAAAAAGCGGGCGGCGAAGAAAAGGTCGAAAATACAAAAAGTCGAAAATACAAAAGTTCGAAAGTACAAAAGGTCGAAAATACAAAAGATTGAAAAACAAAAGGTTCAAACAAAGATCGAAAGTAGCTACACTGTAATGATTGCAAAACAAAGTAGAATTAAGAGACACACAGGTACACACACACACACTCATAGAAAAGTTTTTAAAAAATCAACATCCAATAAAAACTCAAGGTAGCAACACGACGGGTCGCAGAACTTTGTTCGAAAACATTTTCTTCGAACGGAAATTTTTATGAAAACCATTTCTTCTAATGAAAATTTGTTTGAAAACATTTTTTTTAAACGGAAATTTATTCGAACACCATTTCTTTGAACGGAAATTTGTTCGTAAGTAATAGTTGTTCAAAAACATTTTCTTCGAATAGAAATCATTTTCTTCGAAAGCAAGTTTTTCGATAAAAGACGCTCTAGACCTGGATTTCCAAACCTAACACAATTCATATAGTTTGACTACGGCAAGGTCTTTTTAACATATTTTTTCAAAAAAACCCTGACTTCTTTCCCGGGATCGTAAACATTCTGAAAATTTGTCTACTTTCCTCCTTTTGGAAGGTCGAAATTGGTATTTTCCTAAACTTTGTCAATTGATCGCAAACGTATCCGAACCGGTCCAGATACCTCCTGATATGCTCAATTAAGAAAGGTTAGAGTAACACCGATTTCAACCTTTCAAAATGAGGACCGGAAAGCTAATTTAGGGAAATCATTTTTCGACAATAGGTCTCGGTTGGTTCGGTTTGGTTTCACACCCTCTAGGATCCCGGGAAAGAAGTCAGGGAAGTTTTTATTTCCAAAAATTGTTAGAAAAAAACCCCATTAGTCGAACTATATGAGTTGTGTTAAGTTTGGCAAGCCAGGTCAAATTTTTTTTTCGAAAAATTTGTTTTCGAAAAAATGTTTTTGAACAAATTTTCATTTAAAAAAAATATTTTCGAACAAATTTCCGTTCAAAGAAAATGTTTTCGAACACATTTCTGTTCGAAGAAAATGATTTCGAAAAATTTCTGTTTGAAGAAAACGTTTTCGAACAATCTTTTGTTCGAAGAATATGTTTTAGAACAATTTTTGGTTTAAAGAAAATGATTTTCGAAGTTTATGCTTTCGAACAATAATATTAAGATATTTATATGAAATGTACTATAAAAATATTAATAACTAAGCCGAACCTTACGAAAACTCGAACTGTATTTGGGCATTTTTTGTCTTTTGATAAAATGTAAAATTCGGAATAAAAAGATACTAAAAAAAACCACAATACCAAAAACACCCAAAAAAAATGGGAAAAAACCTTGGAAAATAAATTAAACAGTGCGAAAAATAGCGTATAAACATCGTGATAAAATTTTCATTTTATCCCTTGATATATTATATACTATTAATAAACTTTTAACATAGAAATGTATTTCTGTCCTGTTTGTTTATTTATTACGTATTATTTTTATACAAAAACAGAAATAATATTTAAAAGAAAATAATTTTTAACAATAATACCTACAATAAATATTCATAACCCAAAAACTCAAGGAACATATTTTTTATTTCTTAAGCTGTATAAAAACGAGTTCTTTTTAAGTTCTATTAAAACATTTTTCTTTTCTCAGACTGTATAAAAATGAGTATTTTTCACGAACGTCTATGGAATTTTGAGTACGGTTTTGACACTCGTGTCGCTACCCCTGGGAGACGCTAGACTTCCAGGATGCAGTGACCCTAGTATTTCTAATTACACTATCCAAAACCTTATGGGGCAGCCTTCGTGTTAGTTTACGACAGAGACAATTTATTATTTTCTCTCTGGTTTACGAAGCCTGTGTCATGGGCCGTCACTGAAGAACAGCAGTTTCTATATGGGAGGACCCCCCAGAATAAAAAACTATATACGTGCCTAGCTTTTTTTAAAAGTAAAAAAATAATCACCACTTCAATAATTTGACCAGGATCCTGACTTAGTCAGATTTTTCTGGCAGATTTTAAAGAAATAATTTGACATTCCCTTAAAAATCCGTTCAAATATAACGGTGGCAACAGCGTAGAGCTAATTTTGTAGCGACCCTTCCACGACATGCAGTTAGTCCCTCTTTGTTAATTTTACCGTGAAAAACAAAGAAAGAAAGTAAACTTAGCTGACCTCATAAAGAAAACGAGTAGGACTCATAAATTTGAAAGAAATGTGACGAAATGTGACGAAATTTGACATTTCAGTTTGTGTGGTTAATAGTGAATTTATTTACAATTTTTAAATTAAAAATTTTCAACAAATTACGGGTTTTTAATTAAAAACAAATATTATATCGTGACGCTACATCTATCAAAAAGTGGGAAATGGCCTTTTAGGTAAGTTTTTAAGTTTAAAAATTGCCTTTTAAACGAGAAATCTTAAGCGCCAGATTATGTCACATTTTGTCAAATTTCGCCAGATTTTTTGAAATGTAAAGAATTGACCCCATTATGTCACATTTTTTCAAATTTCGTCAAATTTTTTGAAATGTAAAGAATTGCCCCCTTTATGTCAAACAAATTATGACGGAGATTTTCACCAAATTTCTGCAACTAAATCAATGTTTGCGCCCATTTTAATATAATTTTGGATCCTCTTTTATGTTTCGGGTCTTTATTTATTAGGTAAGTACCTATTTGACCGCTCCTTTAAAAGGTCTTAGTGTTTTATCATTCGAACATTAAACCCCGAGGGGCACACAGCATGTACAAAGTGAAACACTAATTTTTTAAGGCTTCTTTACTTAGATTTTGCCGCAAAATTTGGTTTACCATAGCTATGACGCGGTGCCATTTATATACAACATCAACTATAGCTCATTTATTATTTATCATTTTTTAATTGATAAAGCCCTTTATAAAAAAATGAATTACAATTTAAATTAGATCTGCAATTATTGACGTAAAAATTTCAAGTCAAATATAAATGTTGTTCAAAGTTTATAGTATTAAATGATTTTAAATTTTCTGGAAGCAAATTATGTTGAATTTTATAAATAAGAATACAAACTAAATAAAATTTAAAATTTTTTACATTCAACCATTCCAATTTTGACTTATTTTTGTATATAATAGGTTTGCATTTAAAATTATCCTATTGCTTTATTTTGTAGAATCTGCAATTTTTCAAAAACGCTTTGATTTGCCGAATTTAAAATTGTGGAACAATAAATAAAGTGTGGAATATAATTGTATTATATATAACTTTTTTTGACCATGTACTTAAATTTTCACTAGCTCTTTTTAAATAACCTATTTTACTAGCAATTTTGTTTATCATTTTTTCATGGTGTTGATGGAAATTTAATTTTGAGTCTATTATAATACCAAGATATTTAAATGAATTAATTATGTTCAGTTTACTCCTTTCAACAAAAATATTTAACTTTAAATTATCATTATAATTTCCTATTAGTAAACATTTTGTCTTGTCTGTTTTTAATTTTAATTTATTTACTTTTAACCAATTGTCAAAATTTTAAATTCTGAATTCATAATTTTTGTAGCATTGAAAAGATCTTTGTGTTTTACATAAATTAATGTATTATCTGCAAAAAGTTTGTGGTTCAAAAGCGCTGATTAAG
>OY755039.1:94756236-94813064 GCA_963576565.1 Aspidapion aeneum
TCTTTCCGTCTCTAAAGCCCTTTCAGGGCTTTATACAACTCAATGTGAAACGCCAATGAATTTGGCAAGAAAATAACATAACCAAAAAATATGAATTTCAGTGACTTTGATGGGTTTGTCGCGTCTCTCTTTAGTAAAAATATGTCATACATACAGGGTCTCTAGATGTGCTTTGCTAGTTTCTGAAGGTCCAAAAGTCCATCCATGTATGCAGTCATGGGTGCACCCAGGGTGGGCCCCCCTCAAGCCTTAGATTTTTTTACATATTTCCTAATTTCATGATAAAACACAAAAAATAGCTTAAAATTTGATATCATGAGGCTTTGCCCCCCCCCCCCCCCCAAGAGGCCTCGGCCCCCCCCCAAGACAAATTCCTGGGTGCGCCACTGTATGCAGTCTATTCAATTCTGGTACGAATCTCCTATTTGTTATCTGAAACTTTATTGTTATTTGTTACCTCCTCTTACCTACTTTTTATAAATTATTATTATTATTATTTTTTTTTATTTTTTTTTTTTGTCACCTTTTGGGGTTACATAGTTGCCGGGATTTCTCCAAGGCAAACTACGGGTCATTCAGAAACGACCGAACAATGCGAGCAGTACCCAGAACTACTACTTTTTGTGCTAGGGTAATGATTTTATCAGACAGGCCTAAGTCATTTGTGTGGTGCTTTAAATGTTCATGCACAATCCCGTTAACCGATACTACAAGTGGAACAATTTTTGCTTGTTTTAGTTGGTAGATTTGGGTTAGTTCAAAAGCCAGGTCTGTGTACTTTCGTTTTTTCTCTTCATAAGCTTTCTGAATGTTTTCGTCGAGCGGATTTGTAATGTCTATTATGATAACTGATTTCTTATCCTTATTAAACAGTACAATATCAGGCCTATTATGTTGCACCTCTCTATCAGTGATCATCGACGTATCCCAGTACATTTTAAATTTTGTGTTCTCGAGGACTCCTTTTGGGGTGTATTTATAGTACTCTTTTTCCTCAGTAACTAGTTCTGTCGTGAGAGCAATGGCTTGATGGTAAATTTTGCCCATCTCATCATGCCGCTTGAGGTATTGCCTGGGTGCTAACTTTGGGCAGCCCGCTGTTACATGTTGGATGCTTTCCGCTGTTCCCTTACATTTTCTACACAGATCATTATCGAGGTTTTCTTTAAGGATGTGCTTGCGGTACGCTCTTGTTGGGACAACCTGGTCTTGGATCGCCATAAGCGAGCCCTCCGTTTCTGGAAACAGATATCCGGCTTTAAGGTAAGTATTTGATAAATCAATGCTGATATGATTTTGTTTTAGGTTTGCTGGGAATCTTCCATGTAGTTGCTTTCCAGCCCACTCCGCCACGAGCTCAACAAAAGATGGTGCAGTTATTGGAGCTTCGCCGGATAAATTCAGAGCGGATAATTTCTTGTCTGTTCGAACCAAGGATCTGTGTAGTGGTAAGTTGGTGTTTTCGAAATACTTCCGAAGTTTTAATATTTGGTGCCCGCATGTCATTTCAAGGTTATGTAGTCCTCTGCCGCCTTGAGCCCTTGGTATGTAGAGACGGTTCATTTCGGCTTTTGGGTGATGGTATCCGTATTTTGTTAATAGGGTCCGTATCGTCCTGTCCATTGCTCTTAAATCCGTTAGTGACCACTTTATGATGCCAAACGAATACATAATTGTTGGAATAGACCAACTATTCAGCGCCTGAAATAGATTTTTTGATGCCAGCCTAGTTGAGAGGACTTGCCGTACTCGTTCTAGAAGTTTTCCTCGGAATACTTCTTTCATTTCCTTTTGTTTAATACATAGGCTTTGTTGGAATCCCAGGTATTTGTAGGACGAGTTTGGTTCTATAGAGGGTATTATGGTACCATCCATTAGGCTTAAATTATCTTGATCCAAAATTTTTCCCCTGTGTATATTGAAGACCCCACACTTTTCAATGCCCATTTCCATCTTTATGGCATCACTAAATGATTTTACTACTTCAAGTTGACTTTGCAGTTGGTCTGGGTTTGATGAGTAGAGTTTTAGGTCATCCATATATAGGGAGTGTGTAATTTGGATATATGGGTCTCTTTCTATAATATAACCTGGTCTTCTGTTTAGTAACTGACTTAGGGGGTTGAGAGACAAACAAAACCAGAGAGGGCTTAAAGAGTCGCCCTGAAATATCCCTCGGTTGATGTTGATCTCTTCCGTGGTGTAGCTAGCGCTGTCGGTATTCATGACCAACGCTGTTCTCCATTTGC
This sequence comes from Aspidapion aeneum, assembly GCA_963576565.1. Classification (NCBI taxonomy): domain Eukaryota; kingdom Metazoa; phylum Arthropoda; class Insecta; order Coleoptera; family Brentidae; genus Aspidapion; species Aspidapion aeneum. Next base: position 94,758,486 of record OY755039.1, read on the forward strand.
TCATGAGGTTTTGCAAGCAATTTACCGTTTTGTCACTTACCTTATAAAGTTGGAGGACTTTAATGAGCCATGAATGCGGTACCGAATCAAAAGCTTTCTTGTAATCAATCCAAGCCACTGATAGGTTGCGTCGTTTTTTTGTAGCTTGTTCGGTAATGATAGAATCGATTACAAGTAGCTCCTTACTTCCTTGGGCCATCTTCCGGCATCCGTTTTGTTCATAAGCAATTATGTTGTGTTGGCGAGTAAATCTATCAATGGATGAAGATATTATAGATGTAAATATTTTATATATAGTTGGTAGGCAGGTGATTGGGCGGTACTTTTTTGGATCTGGTTGCACGCCGTCTTTTGGCAACATATAGGTGACACCCTGGGTGAGGTAGTTTGGGCATTTTGTTGGATCTTCATAAACTTCCTGCAGTTGTAAAGCTAACTTTTGGTGGGCACTAGTGAACATTTTCCACCAGTAGTTTTGGATTTTATCGACACCCGGCGCCTTCCAATTCCCAGCCCTTTTTAGTACACTAGAAATACTTTCGACTGTAATATTGATGTTATCCATTGGCGGATAATTTACTTCGGTTTCGATTTCGTTTATCCAGGGAACTTCAAAATCATGCTGTACCTCGTGCGACCATATACCTTTCCAGAACTGAACTAGTTCTTGTTGTTTTGGTGGTTCTTGTTTTGTTTCTTTAGACTCCTTATTCAGAGATCTGAAGAACTGTTTTTGGTTTTGGATAAATTGTTTATTTTGTTGGAATCTTTTAACTCTTGTGTTGTACCTTTTTATTCTGTGTCCTAATGCTTTGACTTTTTGTTTTAGGTGATCTTCAAGAGCTTCGAGTTTCTGGCTTACCCTTGGTGATGTCCATTTGATTTGATGTTTCGCAGCTATTGTTTTGACGGCGTTCACGACTTTTTTACTTGGCGTTCCATGAAGGTAGTTGTAGATTTGTCCAAGATATTTTCGACTAAGATCAATTCGGCTTTGGATTCGTTTCTTCCAAGGCGGCGGCTCATTGTTTTTTGGTATTATTCCAGCGCGGCTTGATCTAAGCTTTATCTGCAACATTTCGCACACTGTGACCGCTCCCGCGTATACAATATCGCATGTGTCATTATTATTATTATTATTATTATTATTATTATTATCCATAAGCAGATAGACAGACAACTTTGTCTGATTGACTGTACACTAGTCCCAAACACGTTTTCACTTGCCAGGTAAGACCAACACTTGGGACGGTCACGCTCACGATTTCTTCGGTTAAGCTGTTCCAGTCTTTCACTACCCGGTTATACAGAATATTTTTTGTAGACATTCGACTCCATCAAACAGGGTCAAGTTTCAAAGAATGGCCACGAAGTTGAGGGTTTTCATTCCTTTTAAAGAAGTTGATGTCACAGGAATAGTACCCACTAAGTATTTTATGTTTCAATCAGGTCGCCACGTTGCTTTCTATTGTATAATGTTGGCAACTTTAGAGACGTTCTTCGTAGGTCTTGTTTATCAAAGAAAGTGAAATTTTTGTAAATCTGCGCTGTACTCTCTCTAGAAGGCATTTTAGTAAATATACCGTTAAAATAATGTGCGAAACCCTTAAACAGTCACAAAAATCCCCCAAAACTCCAAAATTTCAAAAATTAAATATAAAAAATGGTGCAAATTCGTGCAAGATTTTTTTGTTGATATCTTTTTACAGAATCGTACTGAATATTTTAGAGTATACCTGTATTCAGAAATATGGTGAAAACATTAACAAAAATGTTATTTATTACGAATTTGTAATTGTGATTTGACTAACATATCAACCTTTTACATTTTAAAAAATAAAAATATTTTAAATATTAGTTACTAATACCTTAAGTATTGTTATCTATAACTAATTAAAAACGTCAGTAGATTTTTAAAACAGCTAGATGAATACAAACCCTATCAAAATATTTATTTGGTTAAATTATTAACACTAATAAGAAAGTATAACCTAAGTTTGACAGGACGCTGCAAACAAATGAAAATATATCAATTGCTTTTTTTAAGGCCAACTAGAGTACTAGAGTGTTATAAATAATTTTGTCTTAAATTTGATGAAAAATACCGCAAACAAAAATTTCTATTATGGCCAGCTTTTCTGGAAATTCGACCAGGGGTCGTGTGAAGAAGCTGGTTAAATTAATACTATTGGTAAGTAGTAGGTAAAGTTATTTTATTTCAAATTCAATTTTATTTTATTAATTTCCGAAAAGCGTATCAATTTTCACTACTTAAGATTTCAACTTCGGGAAAATCGCATGGTTTTAATATAATGAGCTGATTCGGAAAAGTAAATTCAACTCTCAAAGTACCTATAGGTTATTAAAAGCCACAGACGAATTTTGGAGTAGCATCTTAACCAAACGAAAGACAAACTAGACTAGACAAAGTATTCAGGACCGTAGCAAACCTTTAAAATAATTAATAGTCAGGTTACCAGCAAAGAAAAATTAACCACTGCATCCGTACAATAAAAAGAAGATAGGATAAATAGATGTACCTAGAGTCCCTGTAATAATAATGTCAACATACATGGACTCTAGATGTACCAAGTGCGGTATAAAAGAGACACCGTCGTTTTACTTACTGGCAAAATGGGAAGGGCGTAGAAGAGGAGTTATGAAGGAAAATGTCATTTGTAGAAGGATATAGAATTTCAAGCGTGGTTCTCTGCTTCTTAAAGGAAGGAAGGTATTTCTAGAGGGGCTAAAAAAAACTGATCCCTCTTTGCGACACTCAAATTTCAAAAGAAGCTTAAACGTGAAAATCGCATTTTGATATAGCAGGCCGTTTTTATACTACGGGGTGTTTTTAAAAAGTCTGCATTTTGGGAAGGGGTCTATAACTTGTTTATTTATTAATATTTTTTATTTCTGTGAAAACATTCTTAAGACACTTTTTTAACAGGAATTCCACTGTTAAATTAAATTTCATTTGTCACGTTTAGTTTCTGAGATATCACATAAAATTAATTTTTCTTTATGGGAGGATCCCTTTATTTCTTTATACAGTGAAACCTCTCCCTGCGGACACCTCTATTAAGCGGACACTCCCTTTAAGCGGACAATTTTTTTGGAACCAAGCCTTTCACTATTTCTTTACATGTAAAATTCACTCCTATAACCGGACACTCTAATAACCGGACGCGGACAATTTTTTTTGGTGTAAAAATTTTGAAATTTCCTTTAACCGGACACGAACCTCTGACAACGGGACGGTGCTGCACGACATGGGCATAAACATTATGTAGTATGCTTGCAACAACGCACTCTGCAGTCGGGGAATTACCTCTTTCCGTTTTAATGCGGAGACTTAATACTTCTGTCGTATTTACAACAACTTTTGTTCGGCTGGGGAGGGACTGCTGTGTTTTATTTTTATTGTTCAATTGGGTAGTAATAGATCTCTTTGAAATAGTATCTAGTAAAAAACTTATTAGTTTACGTGAACAAATTAAATTAACGTTTCGGAGAAGGAACATCTATCAGCCCGAAAGATCGTTGAAAAATTTAATATCGGCAAAACTGAAGCAGCGGAAATTGTTAATAAATATATATTACAATTTCGCAGTTCCCTCTCATAAGCGGACACCTCCAATAAGCGGACAAAATCGACGGAACCGTGAGTGTCCGCTTATGGGAGGTTTCACGGTATTTTTGTATTTTTTTTATTTTTACCACATATTTTAGTTTGCTTAATGGGTTTAAAATATTTTAATATTATAAAATTATAAAAATAAAAAAATAATAAAGAGGTGATTAAAAAATAAAAATAAAGAAAACAATAAAAAAATAAAAAAAATAAAATATTGAGTGTGATACATCATTTTAAAGGAAATTTTAAGCTGATTTTAAAAATCGAATAAAAAGAGAGTTATTATGTAAGAAAAATAACAACTTTAGGCAATATCTTAAAAATCAAAAGAGATAAATAAAAACCGTTTACATCTGTCAATTCTTCAAGAAAAGATTTATAAGAAAGCTATGTACACAAAAACAAAATTTTCATAAATAAAAAAGTTATAGACCCCCTGCCAAAATGCAGACAAAAACACTCCCTAGCTTAAAAACGGCTTGCTATATCTAAATGTGGTTTTCACCTTTAGGCTTCTCTTGAAATTTTAGCGTCGCAAAGGGAAGTAAGCTTTTTTCTATCTCCCCCCCTAAAAATACCCGACACCACAAAAAAACAACGAATTTGGGACACCCTATGGTGAGGGATACGAAAAAAATAGTATGGCTGTTAAAGTACCGTGTTAAAGTCATCATAATTAACCAAAAAAATCGCCACATGTGTGAAAAAGTACTTTTTTGCAACAAAAGTATTGAATAAAGATAGAGTTGCAAGCGCGGATCTGGGTCAAAATCTAGGGGGGGGGGGGGTAATAGTCGACGAAAAAATTATTTGTAATATAATTTTTTTTTCTAGGGGGGGGGGTAATTCTCCTTTTTTCCCTTTAATTATTGGTAAAAAGTGCATATTTTATTTTATAGGGGAGAGTAATTACCCCGTTACCCCCCCCTCAAATCCGCGCTTGTAGAGTTGTCAACTGTCTACATTACTTTTCCGCACAAGTGTTGCAAAGTATACTTCTCGACACATATGCGAAAAAGTGATTTTTACTAATAATTAATTATAGAAATTTGTGTAAATCAAAAGTCTTCGTAGGAAAATTAGCGTATATAACTCATGAGAAAGTGAAACACTTATTGTGTCTTTGCCCTCGGCTCTCGCCGCGAAAACACATCCACAGTCATGTAAAATTTGCCAGTTTCTACACTTGTTATGTAGAATACTATTTCGTTACTTAAAATTTGATTCTTTTAAAGTATAATTTAATTTTAGTTGTCATAGAAAAGTATGGTGTGCAACAAATGTAAAAATCCTAGGTTTCACACTCGTTTAACAAATTTAATTTGTGCCTGAAGCTTGTAAATAAAAAGTGCCTATATTTCCTGAGAGATCTTTATTATTATTTGTAACATCATTATTTTTATTGCTTACATAAACTTTGACAGAAATACAATAATGTCTTCTTATAGTCATCCTTTTATAGGCAACCCTTGTGAGAGAAAAAAAACTAAATAACAATAATACAAGTTTGTTGTATAAAACCATACTGAAATATCTCTCAGTTGATTGGTTGGCAGAAGTGACAGATCAACGCTTGCGCACGTCTTGAAATTCATCTCGGTATTTAACGACTCGTACAACATCTTATACAAATACAATGAACCGCATAAGAAACAATGGCGACGCTTTACATTTTTGCCCTGACTAGCTCTGTCTCACTCTCGAATTAATTTTCGAGCATGAGGGCTAGTCCATTATAATAGGTCTACGATCCAAACTCACCCCTGGGGTCTCCTACCTTTAATGTTCAAATGCTAGGGCACTTATTTCACTGTCTAAACACAAGCAATGGTATTTTACAAGAAGAGTACCGCAGTCAAAGGCCGTTATCTTTCTACACATCCAATTGGTGTTTAGGTCTCTACAGTGGCGGCGCGTGGTAAAAAGCTTTGGGGGTGCACACCCAAAAAATATTTGCGGCGCAGGCGAAATTTTTTTTTGAGTGTCACGAGTGGGCCATCGAGTGGGCCGTCATATCATATAATTTAGAGCAAATAATTAAAAAATAAGTTAGTTAGTTAGATATTAGTTACCCGTTATTATTGTTTTATAAATAAATATTAAATGTATCATACCTAGTTTCTATCTTTCACAAACACGTCTTGTATTGAAAATGAAGGCGTCTGTCCCTTTTTGAAATAAATTCTTCAATAACCAATTCATTGAACTTTGGAATTTCTTGAATCTTTTTTTTCTCAATAGATAACATTGCTAGGGCAGTTAATCTATTCTCACCCATTGTGCTCCTAAGGAAAGTTTTAATTCTCTTTAGGGTAGAGAAACAACGTTCTGCTTCTGCGGTTGTCATAGGCATCGTAACCACTGCCTCTAGCACTGAAACTGTTTCTGAAAAATCTGTTTGCAAATTGTTATCAATTAAAAATTTTAATAAGGGGACTGCTCCTGAAACTTCTCTAAAATCTGCTCTTTTGTATATTATTTCCAACTCCGTCTTTAATTTATTTTTATTTAAAAATGGAAAGTTTTGAGTTGCTAAATCTAACTGTAGCATAGGAAAATTTGATGAATAGAATTCAAAATTTTCTACCGAAAATAAGTGTGCTATTTCCAAATGGCCTGTGAACGAAAACCCTCTTTTTGTTTCTGATATTATGGTGTCACATACTTCCTTAGCTTGTACAGTAGTAGAAAGATAAGAAATTCTGTCATCTGCCCTCCCTCTCATCCTAGCTTGACTTTCATCAACATCTGCTAACTCGGTTTCTTTAATTGTATGTATGTTATCTCTTTCTTTTTGAATATTTTTTTCAAACTGAGTAATGCATCGTTTTATTGTTACGGAATCAGTATCCCTTTTTTGTAGCTGGGCATATAAGATATCAACGTGGGGCAATAAACGATGAAACACCGCCAACCAAAAAACAAATTTACGATCATGCAATAATCTTATTAAAATTGCACCTGCCTTTGCGATGGTATCTGACTGTCTGGATGTGGACTGTATTTTCTCCATACACTCTATAAGTGCCTCTCTATTTTCATATACAGTATTGACGGTTCTAATTTTAAAATTCCATCTTGAAGCAGATGCTCTAGGAACCCTATTTCCAACCACTTCATCTAAGATGGCGACTCTTTGTGGAGAATTTGAAAAAAAAATGGTTATGTCACTTAGGTCAGAAAAAAATATTCGTATATTTGTATTCATACTTGTTGCCTGAGATATTATTAAATTTAATTGGTGAGCATAACAATGAATGTAATATACATATTTAAACTTTTCCTTAATAAGTTTTTGCACACCACCATGCACACCACTCATAACGCTTGCTCCGTCGTAGCTTTGAGAAATTAATTGGTCTGGATTTTTTAACACATAATTTAAAGCCTCTTCTATGCAGCTAGCTAAGGCCACAGCGTCGTGTTCACTGGGTTTGATAAAACTCCAAAATCGTTCAACGGGGGTACCATTTGCTAAGGTGTAACGAAAAACTATTACCATTTGAAATATATTCGAAATATCAGTTGTTTCGTCACTCATAATGGACACAAAATTTGAAGCAGCAATTTCTTTTTTGATGTGTGCCTGACACACAGAAAGCATACATTCTAATTAATCATTTTGAATGTCTTTTGACGTGCCCTTAAGAACAGTAGCTTTCTGCAAATGATCCCTCAGTGCTAAGTCCAATTCGGCAGAAAAATTTATGAGGCCTTTAAAAATGTCAGGGTTTACTGAATCTTTTTGTTCATTATGTCCACGGAGAGCAAGTTCAAAAGCACCACAAAACTTAATACAGTCTATAATTTTAGATAAGACGTACCTGTTATTCTTGACTTGATCATTATGTTTTATCTATTCAATTGTTGCCGAATATCTTGTTTTCCTAATAAATTAAATCCTAATTTAGCAGATAAATGTAATTTTGAACGTTGATGCTTTTTAATTTTTTCCGATAAATGTCCCAAGTCTTTAACTCCAGATCTTGTCCATTCTGATGCCTCATCGCTTTCAAACAATAAACAAGGGAAACAGTAAAGGCTATTGCTAACATCACACCCGCACAGCCAGTCAGTTTTTTCATAAATTTCTAATTTAAACGTTCGCCTATATTCACGACTTTTGCATTTAGTTTGGGACGGCCGACACTTTTGATTTTTATTTTCTGTTCGAATGGCAAGGCTGAAAATTTAATTGTCTTTAAATATTGCACGCTAATGCTATCAGAACTAGAAGTTTCCGCCATTGTCGTAGACTAAATCGTCGAAATCAAAACAAATCGCCCACCCCGCGCCCGACCGACAATTTCAAGTTGTCCAAGCGCACTACTTATAGGTGCGCGAGAGCTCCTGTACATCTGCAACGGTAACCGCGTCCGCGGGGGTCATCACCGGGGTGCGGGCGGCATCGAGGCTAATTTAATGTTGAAGCGCACGGCCGAAGGAAGGCTCAGTCTATGTACTGTAAAATTCTATTGGGACGTTTCGTCCTCCCTTTCTATATTTCCTAATTAGAATGCGACATAACTTCTATGGTGTAGAGAATTTAGTTCCAGTAACTAAAAGTAAAGAATGTAAGCACGAGAATATCCATTCATCGCAGGCTGGTTGAACACGAATACCAAGACATATGTACCGGGTTGTAGTTAATATTCCAGTCTTTACTGAATTCCTTTTGGGGTAATTATTAATTAAATTAAAGAATGATCAAATTTTAATATTTTTTAAAGTAAAATTTGGGAGTGCACGTGCACATGTGCACTTATGGAGAAACCGCCAATGGGTCTCTATGTAATTTCGTTCTCCGGTTTTTACATTAAGAACAATTTACTTAATTCTGATTTTCCTCCTACCATTCTGAGTTCCTATTTATGAACATTTATTATTATTATCTAGATATAGAAAAAAGTACTAAGTACAGGGTGTCCCAAATTGGACACTTTTAGGGGGTTTAAGATACTTCTAGGGGAGACAGAGAAAAACTGACCACGCATTGCGAGGCTCAAATTTCAAGGGAAGACTTTTAGTGAAAACCGCATTTTGAAATATCGTCTCATCTTTGAGCTACGGGGGTTTTTTGAAAAGTCTGCATTTTTGAAGGGGGTCTATAACTTCGTTATTAGTGGAAATTTTGATTTAGAGTAAATTGCAGTTTTATAGACTTTGTCACGGGGAATTCACCCGCTAAATTATATTTTAACTGTCACTTTTAGTTTTTGAGATATGACATAAAGTTGCATTTTTTCTTATGGAATGGCCTATATTTTAATTAATTTTCGAATTTGCCATTGAATTCTTTGTTTGTGAATGGCATAGTTCCATTGAGCGGTTTAGGAGATATTCAGCTTTTTCACTTATTTCTAGTGCGCTATGATTTCCTGCTGAGGCAGGTCAAGGCACTCCAGTATTTTTATTATTTTACACAGTCAAAAATATAGTAAGCCTGGTTTGCAAAAATTATAATTCAGCTGACGGCCCTCAAAGCCTAGTTATAAAAAGTAACAAAAATGATACATATTTCAAAATAAAATTAAAACGCTTTTGTGCAAAATAATTTCATATCAAAGCGTAATGTCAAATTGTCTAAACAATTGAAAACAATGACAAAACGCCAAGACGCAAGACCAACTTGATTTGCATAGTATAAGACAACAAAACTATAGGAGCATTGAAGCAGCATTTGACCGCAAGGCTTTCACTAGACAAAAATGAAAAACTTTAATTATCTCCGAAACCGCTTGATCAAACTATGACATATGATACATCATTCTGAAAAGAATTCAATGACGAATTCAAAAATTAATTAAAATATAGGCCATTCCATAAGAAAAAATGCAACTTTATGTCTCAAAAACTAAAAGTAACAGTTAAAATTTAATTTGGCGAGTGAATTCCTCGTGACAAAGTCTATAAAATTGCAATTTACTCTAAATCAATATTTTCAATAATAACGAAGTTATAGACCCCCCCTCCAAAATGCAGACTTTTCAAAAAGCCCCCTTAGCTCAAAGACGAGACGGTATTTCAAAATGCGGTTTTCACTATAAGTCTTCTCTTGAAATTTGAGCCTCGCAATGCGTGGTCAGTTTTTCTCTGTCTCCCCTAGAAGTACCTTAAACCCTGTAAAAGTGCCCAATTTGGGACACCCTGTACTTCATTCACATTCTTCAAATTTCACCTTCTCTGACATAATTTTATAACCGTAATTCTGATATGACCTTAATTCTGAACAAAAAAGCTTTCTTTTTTACCCAACTGCAGCACGGCGAAAGGAAGGGTAATGTTTTTCGATTGTTGTATGTATGTAAGTAAATATGTTTGTGTTACGCTAGAGGCTAAACGCCTGAACGGATTTTGACAAAAAAGGTGTCGTTGAATTGCTACTGATTCCGAAGGTGCTATAGGCTATATTTTTTTAAACAGGAATCAACATGGCGGTCTTCAGACGCCATTTTGTCACATGATGTAGGCTTTAAGGCATACAAATAATAAATACAAATTTTATTGAAATTGCTTTGATTACCCATTGCAAATGTCCTCTAATTTGCTGTAGTCCTCCCTGCTCCCATCCATCTCCCCTCCTGTCATTCCCCCCATTCTAGTCCCACCCTAGTCAAAAACCATATTCGCATAATTTTATCCAATATAAAGCGATTTCAAAAATTCTTTCTGCATACGCTTTCAGATTTATTTTCCAACACCATTTTACTAGTCTTCACCCCCGCCTCTCCCTCTCACCTCCCCGCCATCATTAATAGTAATAGTTATACCTTTCACAAATATAAAGCGATTTCGAAAGTTCTTTCTGCACAAGCTTGAAGACTTTTTTCCAACATCATTTTACTAGTTTCCTCCTGCCTCTCTTCTCCCCACCCTCCTTATTAGTAATAATTCTAGCTATACCTTTCACAAGTATAGAGCAATTTCAAAAATTCTTTCGGCACACGCTTTAAGATTTTTTTTGACATTATTTTACTAGATCCCTCCTTTCTCTCTCCTCCCCCACCTTCACTCAATGGAAGGTAACACTGTTTGCGTCCGTAGAAAATCTACACGTACTTTTTGGGTAAAGCTAAATAAATTGTAAATGCATAGTACTTTTTATAAGGCATAAGGCTGAATAAGAATTAAACCTAGAACTTGGAAATAAAAAAAAATTTAAAAAAAAACACCCAACTGCTAAATTTACTTGTAACTACTAGTCGCAGTTGGGTACAAACCCAATAACCCAATACCCAATAACCTGATTTATGAAAATACGAAACTGTATAATTTCGTAAGTGTGCTTTGGACATCAAAACTAAAAGTTGAAGCATGTCGTACATTATAGGTATACCTATCAATTTCGTACTCAACTGCGACTTACAAGTAAATTTAGCAGTTGTGTTTTCTTATTAAAAAATTTTTTTATTAAATTTTTCTGAAGCCAATCCTGTCGAAAGAGGCACACTAAAAGAGAGCAGAAAGTTGAAATCTCAAAGCAGTTCCTATTACGTTTTCATTGTTTTCAGAAGTCGAGCTTTTGTGCGTATTCTTCCCTCAGAAGACCAAAAAGTTCTAGACTAGAAAACCTTTCAGCTAATTTTAGCTCACACATATACTAGTAGTGTGAGCTATGGTGATGCTAATTTTTTCGAAAAAAAAAAGTTGCTCCGATTTCAAAAAATTTTATATATCTTTGCGTTTCAGATGATTTTGAAACTTTTTTGTTGCGCCGTCTGTCTGTCTGTCTGTCTGTCTGTATGTCTGTCTGTCTGTCTGTCTCTCTGTCTGTCTGTATGTCTCTATGTCTGTCTGTAACGACCAACGCGCATAACTCAAAAACCGCTTGGCCGATTTTAATGAAATTTGGTACCTAGGCTGGGTCTTGGGCCGAGATGGTCCCATTTAAAAATGAACAAAATCCACCGAACACAAACCAAATAAAAGGGTGGGGGTAGATTTCAAAAATTAGAGTTTATGTGAAAATATGGCGTGTGTGATATCAAACGAAAGGTAATTGAGTCTGGAGTTAAACAAAATACATTTTAATTTTTTTCAAAAAAAGGGTGGGGTATATTTCAAAAATTAGAGTTTAAGTGAAAATATGGCGTGTGTGATATCAAACGAAAGGTAATTGAGTCCGGAGTTTAACAAAATACATTTTAGTTTTTGTTTTTTTTAAGGGTAGATTTCAAAAATTTTAGTTTAATTCAAAACATGGCTTGTGTGGTATCAAACAAAAGGTAATTTAGTCTGGAGTTGAATAAAATATATTTCAGTTTTTAGTTATATTAGCTCACACGTACACTATAACTATAGTACCTAGTGTGAGCTTAGGGGCCCATACATTGGCGTATATATGGGGGGGCCTGGGGGGACCGCCCCCCCCCCCCGAAGCTATGATTTTTTTAGATATTTTCGACATATCTCATGAAGACAAACATAAAATAGCATAAAATACGCCCTCATGGGGTCTCGGCCCCCCCCCCAAAACTGCCTCGGGCCCACCCCGAAACTTTTTTCTATATACGCCACTGGGCCCATATATTGGTAGAGTATTTATTATGGTAGCAACAACGTCTTAATAACATTCCAACCCAAACTTTAAATGAAGTATCGGTCACTTTTAGTTTTACAGATAAGAATTACATGAATTGAGTGTTTTTACTTATGAAACGACCCTCTTTTTATTCGATTTTGGCAATCAACGTAAAATTTCCTTTAAAATAACGTATCATACTCAAAAAAAATAAAATTTTATTACCCTTTTATATTTGATTGATTTCCTGATTGAAGAATCTAAAAAATATAAGTAATTTCAAAAATAAATAATAATTATATGTAATACCTCAAAAGCTGAAAGTAACAAATGAAATTTAATTTGACAGCAGTTTACACAAAAATGACATTTTCATAAATAAAAAAGTTGTAGGCCCCCTCCGAAAATGCCGACTTTTCAAAATTTCAGCGTAGCTGAAAAACGGATTGTTATTCAAAATTCGGTTTTTACCTATAAGTTTCGCAAATAGGGGAACTGGGGGTCAGTTTTATCTCCTCTAGAAACACCTGAAACGCCACAAAAATATAAAATTTGGGACACTGTACAATTGGACACAAGTTTAAAGGTTAACACGTTCTGACTACCGACAGTACAAAGTCCTTAGAAAAACAGCAAAATGTTTAAGAAAAACCTTTTCCATTAAAAATATTTGATTTAGACGTTTGTTTAGACAATTAATAGCTTGGAAAGCTACAATTGGGCGAGTTCCTAAAGTCATCGATGAGCTCATTGATGACAACACTCAAGTTCTTGGATTATTCAGTGCAATTAGTTAAAATCCATTGGGTTCGTAAATTATCTGATGAATTTTGAAACAAAACTGGATTTGAATATGAACGGTATTTTTGCCATTTATGTTTTTAAATATTTATGATTAAATATTGTTTTCGACATCAACAAGCATTAATTACATGAAAGACTAGGTTAAGGACAACTAAAATTTATGGCACGCAGCAACTTGTTTTTAGGCACTGATTTTAAGGATCGCTGTATTTTAATAAAAGTTGCATTCGGCTACTCTGTCCTTTGAGCCACTAACATCACAATAATTTATATTTTGTAACTAGAAACAAATTTTCAATTTTTATAAAACACACTGTGTAATTTTAATTTGTAACTGTATTCTAAGTCGACGCATCTCTGGTTTGCGCTGGTGTCTTTTCTCTTTAATAGTTTAATAGTTTTAACATTGAAGTCATATATTTTTTGTATGCATTTTGTGTCCTATTATAGAATCAGGTAGGTATTCGTGGGTAGAGGACAGACCAAAAAGAAACTAAGGTACCTTTGGCAACGTTTCGGATTTAATTAATCCTTTTTCAAGCCTCAGATAGAAATGTTTCTTCGCTGCACCCCTGTTCACTGTACTTATGGACCCAAGAAACATTTCTATCTGAGGCTTGAAAAAGGATTAATTAAATCCGAAACGTTGCCAAAGGTACCTTAGTTTCTTTTTGGTCTGTCCTCTACCCACGAATACCTACCTGTCAAATATATATTAAGAAGTGAATATGTAAAGCTTCAAAGAAGCAAATTGAACAGGTATGTATGACTTCCCTACATTGTTTTTATTATTGAGAAAAACGCTTATAGTATACACTTCCTCCAAGAACCGCCAAATTTCCTGTTGAGATCAAAATAAATAATAAATTTTATAAGGTTTAATGCTTTTATATTTCATATAAGTTGTTGGTTGTTGCCCAAATTGGTAGCTTACAACATTGAAGCCTTGGCCAATTGATTTGACAGAAACACTGTCAAAGGCCATCTGCTACAATTTCACCAAGTCACCAAATGATGACATCGATGCTCACCGACTCTAGTGGTCGGTGAGCAATCCTCTATGAATTTTAATAACGTTAAAATCCGCTTTTTTGTTTAGCTTGGTTAAATTTTGTGATTTTTAATGCTTTACGCTGTAGCAAGTAAAATTACGATGGATACCGTGAAACACATATACAGTAATTCAAAACCCAGATGATGAAGATTAATTTCGGTGACATCAGACCTCGGTATTGTATTAAAACTTACGTAGAAAAGTTGTACTGTTGCAAAAATACGAAAAAAGCAATCTGATTTTATCGCGTTCTTTTTTATTTTTCGGTGGTGAACTAACCGAATGACAGTAGCAAATCAATTTCCACCTGAGGTCTAGTTTTGATCCATCGAACGACGGGGGTAAAATTTCCAAGTGGAGTGTAGCAAATTAATTTCCAACGAATGTCAGATAAAAGTCATAGTCATATCGCACCCTCAGAACGGAAACGCACTATCTATATTAAATTGTTGCGCTTACCATAAGAACCTTCGGTAATTTAAAACTTTAAATATATTTTTACCTACTCAACCCACGCAGCAATGGCTAGAGAAGGTATTGTTTTCGACATTTTTTTTTTAGAAAACGCACGAAAATGTGTTATTTGGGTGTATTTTGACCTATTCTAGTAATATCGTTGTAATTTCTGTATGTGTGGGTGTGTGTATGTCTGTCCATAGCACGATATAGGAGGTATCGTGTTACGGACAGACTTGACCGATTTGCATGAAATTTCCAGCAAAAATAGTGTTCGATCCTGTAACGAGCTGGTTAAAATTTATAAATGCTAATGAATTTTAAAAATGCTAACATTTTAACGGAGCGTCCCATCAATATGCGGTGTAGCACATTTTTCTAAAAAAATTGTGTTATAACTAAAAACTTTATAGGAGCTTTCATTCGGAGATATTTATAAAAAAACTGTTTTCAAGGTTGATATAGCATGGAGTTTAGTTAGAGTGTGCTAACGAGCTAGGAAGGTATCAGATCCGTCATGGATCCATTTATTTTATTATTTGTAATTTAAATTTTGTCTAACTTTGACTATGTATCGATAATGCATAATCTAATTTTAAAATTTCGAGATGTGTCACTTTTATTCTGAGGGTCGATATGCTATGTAATCGGTGAACAAATTCCGATGGTTTTACAAACTCGCCAATTCTAATTCGAGGAAAGTTGCTTATTCTAAACTTATAGCTCATATTGTCTGGTAAGCAATTTGCTAACTGCAGCAGTCTAAAAGGGTTTGTAGTTGGGTATTAAAATACGCCGGGCTTCCTCGATAGAGAAAGCTGGATTTTAGCTTTCTTAAGCTAGAATTCGGTTCGGGATTGCGAACCTTCTCCTTTTTGCGATGGGATATTGGATTTGTCTTTGGTAAACTTTTTGGAAGTTTTGAAATAAAAGGAAATTTTGAGTTGTATACCTAATACGAAATTAATTCTAGTTTCTAGTCTAGACTAACAAATTGTTTTTTCACGATCTTTAGCAGTTTTCGTAAGTTTCGCTGTTCTATTACAAATGCGCAAAACCAATTTGCCCTTATAAGCGTGAGACTCACGACACTACGGGGTCGTAGGAGAGCTTAGAAAAAGAAGGGTGGGTAGAAGACTCGTGTAACCTGCGCGAACGGTGAGATTATGAGAACCGCCATTTTTATTTTACTCGCAGCTGATGGTAAACAAAACAAATATCAACATTTTTCAAATTAGTCAATTTATGAAACAAAAGCTTTTTTCGGGGCTTGAATAGGAATGCGCGTCTTCGGAGATTCGGAAGAGTCTTTGCACAACACTACACAAGGAACAGAAAATAAAAAAAAATGGTATGATATTGTATGTTATTTATATATTATTATATTAAATTTATACCTGCCCAACTATCTATCAAATTTATAAATGGTGGTTGTGAGTTAAATAGAGAATGAAAATCTAAATATAAAGGTGGATTTATAAAAAATGTCTGAACTTAGCCAAATACCAAGGATGTAAACCCGAGCCAAGAGTTGCACATGTATTACCAGTAATGCTCAAAAATTTGTTAATGTATTGCAATAATATCATGAGTGCGCCAGGGGCGGGAGGAGGGGGGAGGGATCAAGCCTAAGGATTTTAACATATTTTCCACATATACCATGGAAATAGCATAAAATATGACATAATGGTGTCTCAGGCCCGCCCAAGACAACTTCCTGAGTGCGCTACTGATATCAAGCCAAATTTTCTTGTTTCTTCCTAGCAATGATTTATTTAAATTTGATGAATATATTTCAGATTCTGGGTATCGGTAAAAAAAATATCTCTTTTTAGTTTAATTACAATTCGGTTTATTTAACCATCAGACATATTCTTCTTTATGCATACTTAGTACTTCTCCATAGAATAATTCATGTCTTAAATTCCTGGCATTTGTTATAATTTAAAAAATATTGCTGACCATTGAAATTGTAAATATATTTTAGTCCCTGGGTATCGGTCAGGAAAAGCTTATTTTACTTTGGTTACATATCTTTATTCAACCATCAGCAGATACATTTTTCTCGAGAAGTGCAACATACAGAGAAGAATGTTGTCTAATGATGGTTGAAATTTAAATTTGGTACAATAAAGAATTTCTCACACCGAAGGCAACATCACCTACCTTTTGTACATGTGTCATACATTATTTTTTAAAAATGTTATAATGTAAGTAATGGATATTGATGCAAAATAGTGTAAATTTACCTCCACTACTGTCAAACTTAAAACATAAGAAAAACTTTAAAAAATGATAAGTAATGCATAATAATATTAGATTCAAATATTGATTAATTTCATGTAATGGATATTGTTCAAGCCAAATTTGTACATGTATTGCCAAAGTGAATTCTCCCTTGTCTTACCAAAAGTATTTCAAAATTGTGTATCAAGTATCCCAGTGTAGAAACCATCCCCAGTCTTCCCTACTGACTCTAAATATAAAAAAATATGTAAAAAAAGGAAGTTTTTTATTAACAATATGTGTTCCTCTCAGTACTATCTATAAAAATATTTTTTTCAAAAAACAGATTTCTTATTGAATATTAGCATAAAAACATATACAATTATGTTATAGCATCATCATTCACTTTTTAAAATTACAATATCACTCGAATAAATAGTACATAGTTAAAACTGATATTAAAAGTTTCTCACAATTCATATTAAAACATTAAGACATATGTATAAAATATTTTTTTTTGGTTTCTTTATTCATTCAAGTAAGTGCCACTTTGTCAAACCAATCTCTAAATGTCTTCATGTCGAACCACTCATTTATGGATTTGTTGTAGCATGTGTTCGGTCCTGCTTCTCCCATTCTAAGTATAATTTTTTTGCAGTAGAGACAACTTAAGGAGGTAAAAGCTCATCTGTCACCACTTGAGGTTCTGGCCCTGCTTTACATAATATATACTTCCTCCGGATGTTCTGTTACATTTTTTGGGGGAACATTTTCTATTGTTTTAGAGCTCATCAAAACACAAATTGATAAACTTCAAATTAATATCCACTCTAGCCATTTTCATTTTCTCAGCATTTCCCCTAGACCGGAATTGGACAACTGGGCGCCGCCAACTGGGAGCCGGGACAACTGGGCGCCGGGCCAACTCGGCGCCGGACTAAAAATTATTTTTTTGATAAAATTAGATGAAAAATAAAATATATTATTTATATAAAAACATCTTTAAAAAATCTTTTACGCAATTTTTTTGAAATTTGTTTTTGTTAAGTCAAGTTAAATCCATTAAGTCGACTGTTGAATCTTGGTAGTTGTAGTGTTTGGTAACCTGGTAACACTACAATTTACGTTTTTTATTACAACAATGGCGGATCCAAAAATCAAAATGGCGGATCCAAAATGGCGGATTTTCTTATTTACTAACCGATTTGCGTCAAACTTGAAATATTACATTGCTTGAGGTCATTTAACAAAATTTTTTACTCAAACTTAAAAAAATCATAATGGCGGATCCAAAATGGCGGATTTTCTTATTTACCAACCGATTTGTCTCAAACTTGAAATATTACATTGCTTGAGGTCATTTAACAAAATTTTTTACTTAAACTTAAAAAAATCAAAATGGCGGATCCAAAATAGCAGATTTTCTTATTTACCAACCGATTTGTCTCAAACTTGAAATATTACATTGCCTGAGGTCATTTAACAACATTTTTTACTCAAACTTAAAGAAATCAAAATGACGGATCCAAACTGGCGGATTTTCTTATTTACTAACCGATTTGTCTCAAACTTGAAATATTACATTGCTTGAGGTCATTTAACAAAAATTTTTACTCAGACTTAAAAAAATCAAAATGGCGGATCCAAAATGGCGGATTTTCTTATTTACTAGCCGATTTGTCTCAAACTTGAAATATTACATTGCTTGACGTCATTTAACACAATTTTTAACTCAAACTTAAAAAAACAAAATGGCGGATCCAAAATGGCGGATTTTCTTATTTACCAACCGATTTGTCTCAAACTTGAAATATACTACTTATCAAAAAAATTTGTACACCTACAATATAAAAACCCATGATAGGTGTACAATTTCTTTTGAAAAGCAGTATATTATATTGGTTGAGGTCATTTAACAAAATTTTTTACTCAAATAGCGGATTTTCTTATTTACCAACCGATTTGTCTCAAACTTGAAATATTACATTGCTTGAGGTCATTTAACAAAATTTTTACTCAAACTTAAAAAAATCCAAATGGCGGATCCAACATGGCGGATTTTCCTATTTACTAGCCGATTTGTTTCAAACTTGAAATATTACATTGCTTGACGTCATTTAACACAATTTTTAACTCAAACTTAAAAAAACAAAATGGCGGATCCAAAATGGCGGATTTTCTTATTTACTAACCGATTTGTTTCAAACTTGAAATATTACATTGCTTGAGGTCATTTAACACAATTTTTAACTCAAACTTAAAACAAAACAAAATGGCGGATCCAAAATAGCGAATTTTCTTATTTACTAACCGATTTGTTTCAAACTTGAAATATTACATTGCTTGAAGTCATTTAACAAAATTTGTTACACACTCACAAAAAATCAAAATGGCGAATCGAAAATGGCGGTCTTTCTTATTTACTAACCGATTTGTCTCAAACTTGAAATATAACATTGCTTGATGTCATTTAACACAATTTTTAACTCAAACTTAAAAAAAATCAAAATTGCCGATCTAAGATGGCGAACTTTCTTATTTATGAACCGATGTGGACTAAATATAGAAATTGGCGGTGTTTCAAGTCGCTGATTATAATTTTTGACGTAAACTTATAAAAAATCCAAAATTAACGAACTTTCTTATTGATTAACCGATTTGTCTCATACTTTAAAGCTTACAGTGTAAGGTCACTTAAAACAATTTTTTATTTAACTTAGAATAATCAAAATGGCGGACATTATCAAATTTGGAACTTAGTGATATTTGAAGGCGCTAAATGTGATTTTTAGCTTAAATATATGGGCCCCTAAGCTCACACTAGGTACTATAGTTATAGTGTACGTTTGAGCTAATATAACTAAAAACTGAAATATATTTTATTCAACTCCGGACTAAATTACCTTTTGTTTGATACCACACAAGCCATGTTTTGACTTAAACTCAAATTTTTGAAATCTACCTCCACCCTTAAAAAACAAAAACTAAAATGTATTTTGTTAAACTCCGGACTCAATTACCTTTCGTTTGATATCACACACGCCATATTTTTCACTTAAACTCTAATTTTTAAAATATACCCCCACCCTTTTTTTTAAATAAATTAAAATGTATTTTGTTCAACAGCAGACTCGATTACCTTTCGTTTGATATCACACACGCCATATTTTCACATAAACTCTAATTTTTTAAATCTACCCCCACCCTCTTATTTGGTTTGTGTTCGATGGATTTTGTTCATTTCCGAGACCAAGCCTAGGTACCAACTTTCATTAAAATCGGCCAAGCGGTTTTTAAGTTATGCGCGTTGGTCGTTACAGACAGACAGACAGACAGACAGACAGACAGACATACAGACAGACAGACAGATGGCGCAACCAAAAATTTTCAAAATCATCTGAAACACGCAAAGATATATAAAAATTTTTGAAATCGGAGCAACTTTTTTTTTCTCGAAAAAATTAGGATCATCATAGCTCACACTACTATAGTATAGTATATGTGTGAGCTAAAATTTAAATGGCGGACCCAAAATGGTTTGCTTTAGGTCATCCTAATTCAAAAAATAAATGTTTAACTCAAACTCAAAAAAAATATATATGGGATTCAAACTGGCGGACTTTTACAGACTGATATGTATAAAATTTCAAACTTTGACGTATTTAAAGTCCTTGGTTATGAATGTTGACAAAACCCTAAGAAAAAACTAATATAACGGATCCAAAATGGCGGACTTTTTTATTTATTAATCGATTTTCCATATAACATAAAACTGTTATTTCCTTATGGGATGACCCCTTTATTTCTTTATATTTGTTTACCTGTTTTTTGAGCTTTTTTTTAACATTTTTTTAAAAAGAGTAAAAAATCATGTTCAGCGACGTTAAACACCACAAAGTTCTAAATTTATTATAAATCGATCCCTAAGCACTGCAATCTTTCAGCAGCAGAATATTCGCCATTTTGGATCCGCCATTTTGATTTTTTTAAGTTTGAGTAAAAAATTTTGTTAAATGACCTCAAGCAATGTAATATTTCAAGTTTGAGACAAATCGGTTAGTAAATAAGAAAATCCGTCATTTTGTTTTTTGGATCCGCCATTGTTGTTATAAAAAACGTAAATTGTAGTGTTACCAGGTTACCAAACACTACAACTACCAAGATTCAACAGTCGACTTAATGGATTTAACTTTACAAAAGAAAAACAAATTTCAAAAAAAATTGCGTAAAAGATTTTTTAAAGATGTTTTTATATAAATAATATATTTTATTTTTCATCTACACATTTTATCAAAAAAAATAAATTTTTAGTCCGGCGCCGAGTTGGCACGGCGCCCAGTTGGCCCGGCGCCCAGTTGGCGGCGCCCAGTTGTCCTAGACCGCCCCTAGCCAGTTTTGGGTTCTATGTAGGTAGGTACTGCTTTACTACTGTAAGCCTGAAACAAAATGATTTTTTTTTTAAGTTTTTTTTGAGGGGCTGATCAATAGCAACAATTTTGTACGGGTACTGAAGTTAAGGACCAAATGCATATGAAGGGTACATGGGAAGAAGCGACTCATGAACATTTATTCTTTTTTACAGGAAAGCAATTTCTAGTTTTTTTAAGCACCTTCTTTCCTTGTACACCTTAATTTTATTTGAGAATATATCTGCAATGAGCACTTTATTTATAGTTTTTGGAGTATGGGACAGTAGAATTTAAAAATTTTACACATTGTAAAAATATCCCAATTTTTGATAAAATGTTGATGGGCCCCTTTTTCTTGTGTACCCTTCATATGAGTGTTGGTCCCGCTGAGTCCTGGCAGGTCCTGCCAAGTCCTGCCAGTTCCTGCCAAGTACTGCCAAGTCATGCCAGGTCCTGCCATGTCCTTATGGGTCCTGCCAGCTCCTTATCGTTCATGTTTTATACTACACTAGTGTTTAGAGTTTGTTTCCATTAGCACTCACTCAAATATTTATCAAATATTTGCATTTTGAGCCTCCTGTAAACACTGCACTCTGTAACTACACAGAGAGTCATTTCCATAAATTGTTTAAAAATTTTGCTTATTATAAACAAGTAGTTCAGAATGGATATATTTCTTATTAACCATTCGTTTTGACTATCGTGGGGTAACAAGAAACATCGTAAACATAAACATTTCATGTAAAAAAAGCCAAATAGGGGAAAACGGTATTCCGTAAAAAAAATTGAGATAAAAGTAAAGCCAAGTTCTCTAATACAAATTTCAAAATGAAACATTCTGACTAGTTTGGAAATGTTTTTTTTAAACTTTGCTATTACAGCCAAACTTGTTTATGCTCAATTTAGCAATGTGCCTAAGAGTCATTTGCAGACGTAATAGCCAACTTTAGAAAAAACATTTCCAAATTAGTAAGAGAACCTTCCATTTTGAAATTTGTATTAGAGAACTTGACTTTACTTTTATCTCAATTCTTTTTACGGAACACCATTTTCACCTACTTGGCTTTTTTTTACATGATATGTTTTATGTAGTAAAATATACGGAATATTGTTCAAAACTTTTGCAATGCCTTATTAAAAATTTTGAGGTTTTTGAATTTTTTCCTATGGCTTTATCATAGTTCCTATCAGCCTTTTGAAGCTCAGCTCTCTAGCGTTCCTGGAAGTGGGTTACTTTAACATAAGTTTACATTTATGGGGGAGGGCAATAAATTAAAATTTTGGTGTTTTTACATTTTTTATTATAGTTTTATTATAGTTCCTGTCGGCCTTCCAAAGCTTAGCTCTCTAGCGTTTCTGGAAGTGGGCAATGTTACTTTCAAGTAACTTTACATTTATACGGGAGGAAAGCAAATTATAATGTTGGAGTTTCTAAAATTTTTCCTATAGTTTTATCATATTTTCTATCAGTCTACCAAAGCTCAGCTCTCTAGCGCTTCTGGGCAATGTTACTTTTACAGAACTTTACATGTATAGTGGAGGGAAGTAAATTAGAATTTTGGGATTTTTTGATCTTTTCCAAGGGTTTGTTCATAATTTCTATCAGTCTGTTAAATTTCACGTTTGTAGCATGTCTGGAAGTACATTAGAATTTTGATGATCTATACATAAGTGGTGTATATGGCACTTTCAACGTTTTTTGAAATGTCGTAACTACGTTACCACTAGGGGTAGTTAACTCTATGAAGCTCCACGACTGTGCAAAGTTTGAATTTCGTAGCTCATTTCGAAGTAGAGGTTTAGATAGGTCAAATATGGGCTGAAATGTTTCAACAAAAGATGGTACAGCAGTTTACCTATGTAAAGGTGTAGTTTAGGTCTATTTTTAACCTTTTTAGCCCGCACAGCAATGGCTAGAGAAGGTATTATTTTCGACGAAAAAATTGTTTTTGAGATAACGCCGATAATATGTGTTATTTGGGTGTATTTTAATCTATCTTGGAAATATCGTCGTGATGTCTAAGTGTGTGTGTGAGTCTGTCCGTAACACAATAGCTCCTTTTTAGGTAAAATAGTGTTCGACACTCTAACGAGCTGATTGAATTTTGGCCAAAAACCATGAATGCTAATGACAATTTAAAAAAAAAATCAAAATGATAACTTTTTAAAGGAGCATCGCATCAATATGCGGTTTTCGTAATATAGTAGACTGCATTTTGCTCAATAATTCCTGTTATATCCAAAAACTTGGTTTCTGATATATTTGCAAATAACTGTTTTTAAGTTGCTATATCATATCTTGAACTGTGTTTATAGGCTAGCTAGGAATGTATCAAATCCGTCATGGATCCAGCTATTTAAATGACGACTAACAGGCTCGTACATAGCTTTCTTCGAACGAGATGTCCAACTAACAGAATGTGCGGGCGCTGTAATCCTGAGCTTCGTACTTTCTACACCAAGCATGCGATTTTGCGGACAATGTTGCCATTTACTTTCAAACTCATTTTTTAAGCATTAGAAAAAAAAACAGGTGTAATTTTCAAATCATCTCAATAACATAAATTACGAGATGAAAAAAGTTACATTAAAGAATTAGTAAACGGATTTTTTTTGTAGCGTGAAAAATCTGTTTCAAAGTTAATGGTAATATTTTTCTATAAATCATATGCTTGTTTAGTCAATCCGATACTTGAAGTATGTCTACGCCTGCGCACTCTGTTAACAATCACAAACAAAATTTAGCCCGTTAGTCATTACTTAAAAAATAGACCGGTGTAATGTGGACTATTTGCGATGATACCATTTAATATTTCAGCAACTTGCCAATTCTAAATCTTTACATAAGTTACCTTTGTCAAATTTGAAGACAACTTGACTATTCAAATCAATATGCAACATAGAAATATATGTCTTACACATGCTCCATTACGATGTTTCTAATTACACCACGATAGTCAAACCGAAAGTGTAGCAAGAAATATTTTCGCTCTGAACGACTTGTTTACGACAAGCAAAATTTAAAACAATACTTACATTTGACCACAATCTTAAGTATTAAAACTGCAAATAAAGTGTTTCCTTCACACAAAACTAATATTATCTGAAAAGGTTTGTGCTGAAACTTTTTAATATTGTAATAAAAGAATCGCATCTTATATGTTGTTAGATATCTCAGAAAAAATGCAATAGTAGCAAAAAAATATTTCCTATTACCACTGTTTCTTATTCCCCCATCTTCCTCTATGTAAAACCCGGTTCTCACCTACGACTTTCTCGTGCGTGCCCGCGCACGGGTCACATGACTGTCATAACATTTCATATTGAGATCATCTGACACGTGAGCGGACACCCACCAGAAAGTCGTAGGTGGGAACCGGGTGTAAAATGAATGGTTTCCGTCTGTAGCCTACGAGTTTTAATTTTTAAAGTCAAATAGTTTACTACTAAACCTACCTACCATATCTATTTTAAAAAGGTTAGGTATTGCTAATACAGAATTAGATTTAGGTAGCTTTTTTAAAAGTACCCATACAATTATAAACTGTATAAATAGTTAAAGAATGGATCATCAACACTGCGGTCAGTAAACTGTAAACCGAAATGGCGTGGAAAGTACTCGTAAAACACAATTGCGCACGTTCTACGTCATACGTCAAAATTGTTATGTTCCCCGTGCGTGAGTTTGCGGCGTTCCACGGAGCCGTTAACTACATGTGACGTTCAAATGTCAACAGTGACAAATAGCGTTAGTCGTCGGCCGTTTTGTGCACGACCAAAAACTATCTAATTTATTAAAGGAGTTGCCATTAAATCCATTATTTTCGAACCGAACCCAACTTTTTTATCTGCGAAAATTCTTGAAAGTGCGATGAATATGTAGCAATTTTTGAGACAAGAGGCCATTTACTTTTAAACACATTTTTACCTTTCTAGCCCGCGTAACAATGGCTAGAGAAGATATTATTTTCAAGGACTTTTAACTCACACTACTACTATTGGTCGGGCAGCAAAACACAATTTTTGGTGATTTTGATAAAACTTTGTACGTTCGAAGATCGACTCAAGGTTAGTAGAAAAAAAAATTTTTTTTGGTCGGTACTCTACTCATAACTGCGTATCAGTGTGCTTAAATTTCGAATTGTCACCACCCCATTTTTTTCCAATATCTCAAAATCCAAAACAGCGAAAATATTTTTTCTGATATTATTTGTTAGGCAAGACCCGTCTCTATATGGTTGGGCAGAATTTCCGAAGTTGTGGTGACTTTGATATAAATCGGCAAGATTAATAAACTTGTGAAGACATTTACAAAAATCATATTTTTTTTTCCGGTGACGTAATATATGCGGCGTCGCGACGCTTTCAAATGTGACGTGACATTGATCCAGATTTTCTGAAATAACTTAATAACTACATTAGATAGGACAGTTCTAATTTCACTTTTAGGCAGACAATGAGTGTGCCTTTCTAACAAGGTATTACACTTTAGAAGCGTGACTAAGTTCCATTAAATAAAAATTGTTAAATTTAGTTTTTATCAAAATTTACATTTTTGTATTTTTCCTTAATTTTGGTTTATCTGAAGCGGTTAAGTGGTTTTAGGGGTGATTTTGGGTTTGGTTGCAAACTAAGGTTCCTTTTGAGTCTGCCTATAAGAATATATTATAACTTAGATTTTTCACTCACAGGAAATGATGCAAAAAATTTTTGAATTTGGTCAAGTCAGTTTTTTAATAAAATCCATGGATTTCGCTCATAACAATAACATTTTTTTACTACACTTTATTTTGAACTATTTTTTTCTTAAGTTTTTATTATTATGTTTTAGAATTTAAAGAAAATTAATAAAAATATATTGCAGTTCAAAAAAAATAGTCAGGGAGTTTGGGAATTTAATCCAAACACAAGAAATGATACTTTAAAAATCCTTGAATTTTGAGTCAATTTTGGCACCTCTTCATTCATGTCCATGGGATTTTTATATTTCCCGGGTGATTTTGTTCCTCCAAAAGAATTTACTTCCCCAAGGAACAAGCTTTCAAAATTTGTGTAAATCTTTAAAAACCATATTGAAGTTTTCATGCCATTTGCCCCCAAAAATAGCTATTTTTAGAGAATCTATGAAATCCCATAAAAACAAGTCATTACTGTTATTAACTAGCTGTAGATCTATGACTTGAACTTAACTATAGAAATTTTTGTACTTCCATTATATAAAGCATTCATTTGTTTTTAATTAGTGGGGGTGCTGACCACCTACTATCATCCAGTTTATTAAAATATCGGGTGAATCAAAAAAAAAACGAAAAAAAAATTTTTTTCCTTAAAACTCTTGAACTATGCTACCGATTTTATTGAAAAACCTGATCTTTGCAGGAAATGAATCAAGATTTTAAGAAAAAATAATTAATCCGCAACTTTGAAATTACAAGATGGAGCACAAAATCATGCTAAACCTTTTAAATTTGCTTGTTAAAGTGTAAACTTCTTTAGGTACGTTTAGCAGTTTTTGTAGGTAGTGAATTGAACTGAGCCATCAGGCTCGGCTATGTAACGCTCATTCAGGTGAAGTCGGCTCGAGGTGACTAACTGTGAGAGGAACATTCAGCGAGCGATATGATGATGCAGATGAAGGCCAGTATTATTAATTTCGCCTTGTTGAAGTTTACACTTCTCCCGTGTGGTCTTAAGCACACACACTTTTTTTTTATTTTGATGTTCCAGATCTTTTTTTAGTTTTTTTTTTAATTTATAAAAAAATCCTATTTCTGCTATGCACGGACGAGGTACGCATTACTAAACTCAGTTGGATTGTTCCAAGAAAAAATTTTTGTTTTCACCTTTATTGTACAAATTTCAATTCTGTCTCCATTCATTTCCTAATAAATTTATTATTACTAAACCGATTTTCCTCAAATAAAAAGTATCAAGGCAAAAATTAATTGCGCTTTAAAGGTCCCTATCGAAATTTATCACCTTCTTAAAATTCAAGATGGCGGTCAGAATTAAACTTAACCTTCCAAAGAGGTTTGTTTATTCTTATGTTTCGAGAAATTATTCGTTTTTTTTTATTTGTTAAAAAGCCGTTTATCCGCCACACAGAACAAAACTTAAATCATTAAAATTGGCTTAGCAGTTTCGGAAATATTGATTTTTAATTTAACCATTGATAGAGCAAAGATATTTCACAAACTATACGATTGCCTAATTCTGTCTGCATTTCCTCACAAATTCAGTAAAACTAAACCGATTTCAATTAAATGAAAAGTATCATAGTGAGAATCGATTGCTCTTTGAGCATCACCATAGCAACTGTCGTCAATTTTTAAATCAAAGATGGCCAACTAAATAATATTTGTCTCTTTATGAAGGGTCGCTATTTTTAGTTGCGAGTAATTTTCACCCCCTATTGATGTTAACCATGATGCTTTTTTGTTCATTAAAAGAAGTTCATTATTAAGGAATTCATAAGCAAAGAAATGCAAACAGAATTTAAAAAAGCAAACAAGAAATCCATCACAAATTTTTAGGTTCATAGATTGCTAATTTCCGAAGAAAGTGTATTTTTACCATATAATAATATTTTTTTTACTTCCTGTTAAACTTTGATAAATTCTTATAATCCAAAAAACTATTTTGTCTGGGGGTAAGGCCATCAACGACACAGGCACCTAAGGTGTTGTTATATGAGGGCAGCCAAATGCGCACAATAAAACGAAAAATTTATTAAAAAATTAATAACACCACTTGCAAAGTGCAACTCACCCTATTAAAATCGATGATATAGTTAAAAAGTTATAATTAATAATAGTGATTGGTTTTTTGGGGCAACCGGTATATATATATATATATATATATATATATATATATATATATATATATATATATATATATATATATATATATATTACATTTTAACGAATTCTATGATCAGGAGAGGCATCAAAATAGGCGGCCAATACTCCAGCCCCGGACCTGAACCTAATAATTATAAAAATATGTAATTTAGCATTCTCTAGTTAGAAAAAACAAAAGTTTATAACTACCGAAATAGAAAAGAAATACTTATTAACTAAGATATTTATGAAATAATAAACTCCGCTAGCGATATTTTTAAAATACCGGTAATTTTATAAAAAATGCAACTTACCAAGAAACCTAAATAAGTTTTGTTGCGAAATTTTAATTAAAGATTCTGATTTTCTTGTCTACGAACGCACCAAAAAGATAATGACACAATATTGTTGCATTGTTTTTGACACATTTATTCCAAGCCATCAGATTTCTAATTACTTGGAGCCATATAACTATGAGATACTTGAAATAATACTCTAGAGGTGGAATTGTATAGAGTAGGATTTCCTTAAGGTCGATAAGTATATCAGTAGTATTTCAGGTGACCAACAAATTGGGAGGAAACATGATGACGCCTCCGCGATGCTTAATTTCAAATTCACTATTACAGATATTATGGGAAGTATGCCAACATTTTACAAATAAAGCCTTAAAATTAATGCCTATATAAAGCATTCCTAAAATTGTCTTATTATAATATTTTTACCCTAGAACTAATATAGTACAATAAATATAGGTACACGCTGATCTAGAGCTAAATAGAAAACATTTGTAGGTACTTGCAAACCCCAAAAGCCGCAGAAAACAGCCAGTAATTTATTTGGTATTTGTATTTTTTTTAACTTTAGACCCCTTTAGTACGTCTATGGGCAGGGCCCGTAGAAGGCACGGGCAAACCGGGCTTCTGCTCAGGGGCGCCCAATCTCATCACTCTAAAGGTGCTAAATTGTACATCTAGAGTAGCCGGATTAGATGTATTTAGAAGTATGAGTATAGGCGAGCCAATTTACTGTTTCGCCCAGGGCGCCTAAATATCTAGGGTGGGTCCTGTTATGTGCTTCAGTTATTTAAATGTATTGTAGGTTCTAAGGTTTTATATAAATTCAAAGCATTTTGAGACATAAACATATTAATATTTTGACAGCAGATAATTAAGGTTTTTGTAGTCGGCACCCCTACTAAATATAGAAATTTTGGTTCCGTTTTCGAGAATTAAGGTTCTCTTTAAATTTGGTATGGCTGTATGATTTTAAGCATTATAAAATTGTCATTTGTAAAACGATATTTAAGATAAATGTTGTATTTTTGGGTATTTAGACAATTTCTTAAAAAGTGCTATTTTTAAGTATGTTTGGCATAAAAACTCCGGCACGATTTTTGTAAAATTATACAGTTTTTGAAAGCTTGTTTCTTAATATAACTAATTCCTTTGGAGGATCAAAATCACCCAGAAAATATAGAAATCCGAGGTACACAAATTAAGGGATGTCAAATTGAGCCCTAAATCCAATGTTTTTTTTACATAGCATTACTTAAGTTTGAATTTTTTTATTAGACACCCAGTCTATTTTACAATTACCGCAATATTTTTTTAAATTATTTTGTTAAGTTTTAATAATATTTAGACAAGAAATAAGAATAAAAAAATTAGTGGTAGTACTTAAAAAAAATATATTTAATCTTAAGAGCATTTTTTTAAATTTTTTTACAAAACGCGATATTGCTAATTTTGGTATTTTTTTGCGCGGTTCCGTGTAAAGATAATATATAAATTCAAGCATATTGTGATAGGCTAACTCAAAAAATACAATAATTATGATACGAGATGAAAATCACCACTAAACTGTGTTCGAGGGAAGCAAATAATCCAAAAATTTTAAAATTTACAAATTTAAATTTTGGTGAAAATGTCACTTCTAAAATGTTTAATAAAAAAACTCAAAATATTTGTTGAGATTGTTATAGAGCAGTAGATAGATACATCTACTGGCTGCACAAAACTGAAAACAAAATTGTCCTACAGGTTACCGTTTTTGAGATATTTGACAAAAAGTAGGATACTATCAATATTTACATTTAGGGCGTCGCGACGCTACCTATAATGCGACGCCGAGCAAATCACTGTTTTTTCCTAACTTCGTAGGGAGTCCTTAAACAACATGCCAAGTTATATCAAAATCACCCAAAAATTGAATATTTCCAATTTGACTGCCCGACCAATAAGCCTATGTTAAAATCAAATCAAACTTGAATTTTTTAACCCTGTCAAAAACTTTTTCTTCCTTTTGAGTCTGGCTATATCACACCTTTTAAAATTTTAAAAAATATTACAGGGAAAATCTGTAGCAGAATGACAAAAACCCAGCTGTCGCGTTTTTCGCAAAATTCAAAGATTTTAGACTGCTTATACAAAACAATTTTTTAAAATCTAATTTGACTAAAACTTAAAAGACTTTTTACCGGTTCTTATGGAGAACTAAATTCTAGATTTACTTTTTTAAAAAACGAATTATAAATATAATCCAAAATATTTAAAAATTTACCGCAAACATGAAAAAATCATTGGTTGAAAATAACGGTTTTTACGCATAAATTACACTTTTGGAGTTAAACGGCTGAGGATTTTTTATTTTACGTTTATATTTCTGTCCCCCGGAAACCTTTGTTCTACTATAGGCAAGCTTTTAAGCGGTGTAATTGTTTTTAAAAATTATACTTGGTAAGTGGTAGCAAAAAAGCGTTTAAAGTTGATATTTTTCAGTTTTTATTAATAGAAATTGTATACTGGTCGGGCATTAAACCGCCATTTTCGTCAATTTTTGGGGGATTTTGACAACAATTGGCACGATTGTAGACCGACTCAAGTAAAGTAAATACTATAAAAAAAAGTGGTTGACACTCCACTATAAGTTGCGTATCAGTGCCCTTAACTTTCTGTTTTGCACCTTTACACTTTTTTCAAAATATCTCAAAATAAAAAAAAGTTAATTATTTTTTTATTGCAGTTTTGATAAGGTAAGACCTATCTATAGGCCTATATACCACAAGTTCTAGAAGTATTTATCGATTTCAGGAAAAATAATGTCAAATTCAAAACTTTGACTAATTTACCAAGGTAGTGATTTTTTTTAAACTTGAGTTTTTGGACCCTGTCAAGAAATGTCTGAGGAAGATTTTATCTGACATTCTTTTTTTTCTTCCTTTTGAGTCTGGCTATACCTCATTTGTTAAAATATAAAAAAAAATTGCAGGAAAAATCTATAGGAGAATCACATACCAAGCTGTCGCGTTTTTCGCAAAATTTAGAGACTAGGACTATTTATACAAATCACTTTTTTAAAATATTATTTGAACAAAACTCAAAAGACTATTTAGTGGTTCTAATAGAGAACCAAATGCAAAATTTACTTTCTAAAAAAAAAGGATAAATATGATTCAAAATATTTAAAAATTTACCGCAAACGTGGAAAAAGCACTGGCCTAAAATAATGATTTTTTAAATAAAAATTACATGGTTGAAGATAAACGGCTGGGGATTTCTTATTTTGCGTTTAATTTTGGGTCCCCTGAAATATTTTGTTTTAATATAGACAAGTTTTCAAACGGTGTAAAATTTCTTTCAAAATATACATGGGAAGTGCTAGCAAAAAAGCGTTTATATTTGGATATTTTTCAGTTTTTTTTTTTAAATATCCAAATTGTATACTGGTCGGTCAGTTCGCCATTTTCGTCAATTTTTGCGGGACTTTTATAAAAACTAGCAAATTTCTACATTGACTTATTAGAAGTAAAAAAAGTTGGTTGGTAGTCCAATCGAAGCTGGGTTTCAGTTTCCTTAACTTTTCAATTTGCACCTTCTCACTTTTATCAAAATAACTCAAAATCGAAAAGAGTCAAAATATTTTTTATTATGGTTTTAATTATGTGAGACATGTCTCTCTCGGTCCTCCTAATTATTAGAAATATTTTTTATTTCAAGAAAAAAATAGTTAATTTTCCAAAGAAGTGATTTTTTTGACACTTGAATTTTTTAAGTCCGTCAAGAAATTTCTGTTGAGGTTTTCATCTGAGATACTTTTTTTATTTCTTTTAAGTCTGCCTATAGCTTGCTATTAAAAATATCAAAAAATATTGCAGAAAAATCTGTAGCAGGATCAAAAATACAAAGCTGGTGCGTTATCCGCAAAATTCAAAGATTTTTAACTACTCATACATTTATTTGACCATAATTGAAAAATTTTACGTTTTTAATATAAAGTTATACATAAAATTAATTTTCTTAAAAAATTTACTGCAATTATGACAGATACTCCTACAAATACAAGCAAGCCTATCGAAATACTGATGCTTAAAAGTGATAAGAAAACAAGCATTTGGTTCTTTTTATTTTTTACAAGCCAAAATTAAGAAAAATTATAGGTAGATACTACGTTTTCTATCCTACGAAAAAGACCGGGGCGATTTTAAAACGGAGGTAATTATTTTATAATCATACATTTCTGTAGTATAAGGTATAATTACACCTACGTACTAAACAAGCTTAATGTTTTGAAAAATATTGTGTTTCTATGTTCTTAAAAACAAAATAAATAAAATAGGAAGTTTTTAATAAATGTTAAATTTAGCAGGATTTTTTTGTTTGTCTTATGGCCGTACCTAGGGTGCGATTAAGGGGACCATTACAGCAAATAATTCTGTTTTTTTTTTATCTTTTGTATTTATTAAGAGCTAAAAATATCACTCTTTTCGAAAATAAAATAGAGTTAGCACCCTTACTAACGCGTTAATTCCATATATTTCAGGCTTCTAAATTATATTAAGAACTTACACTATTCTAGTATGTGACTTGGTAATTTTGTGAAAAAATCAAAAACTTAACTTTAACATCTCATTACTATCAGTTACCAGCTATATGTTGATTTTTTTATATCACTTAAAAGCCAGTCTATATTAAAAAAAAAATTCCGGAAACCCAAATTTAACTGCAAAATAAAAAATCACCAACCATTTCAGTTTCGCTTTAAAAATTGTTGTTTTAAACCAATGTTTTTTCCAAGTTTGCGATAGATTTTTTATTTTTCTACTTTAAAAAAATTAATTTCATATATTAGTTCTCTATCAGTAATACACTTTTAGATTTGGCCAAAAAATGGTTTTGTATTTAAGCAGTCCAAAATTTTTGAATTTGACCGACCACTATATGGCTTCAATATTAGCTCACAATACTACTATACTATAATAGTAGTGTGACCTGTGGTGATCCTAATTTTTTCGAGAAAAAAAAAGTTGATCCAAATTCAAAATTTTTTATATATCTTTGCGTTTCAGATGATTTTGAAACTTTTTTGTCGCGCCGTTTGTCTGTCTGTATGTCTGTAACAACCAAGCCGCATAACTCAAAAACCACCTGCCCGATTTGAATGATATTTGGTACCTAGGCTGGGTCTTGGGTCGAAATGATCCCATTTAAAAATGAAGAAAATCCACAGAACACAAGCTAAATTAAAGGGTGGGGGTAGATTTCAAAAATTAGAGTTTATGTGAAAATATGGCGTGTGTGATATCAAACGAAAGGTAATTGAGTCTGGAGTTAAACAAAATACATTTTTGTTTTTTTAAGAAAAAGGGTGGGGGTAGATTTCAAAAGTTAGAGTTTAAGTCAAGACATGGCTTGTGTGGTATCAAACGAAAGGTAAGTCTGGAGTTAAATAAAATATATTTCAGTTTTTAGTTATATTAGCTCACACGTATACTATAACTATAGTACCTGAAGATTAGGTGCTCATATATTGGCAGAGTATTTTTTTTAGTGATAAAAACTAAAAAATATCCAAATTTAAACGCTTTTTTGCTCTCACTTCCAAGTATACTTTTAAAAAATTAGATCGTTTTAAAACTTGTCTGGAGTAAAATAAATATTTTTGGGAACCCAAAAATAAACACAATCTAAAAAATCCCCAGCGGTTTATCTCCAAACGCGTAATTTTCGCTTGGACAACCGTTATTTTGACCCAGCCATTATTTCATGTTTGCCGTAAATTTTTGAACATTTTGAATATTTTTTTATGCAGGTGAATTTGATATTTAGTTTTGTTATTAAAAACGGTAAATGTGCTATTAAATTATGGTCAAATAAAGTATAAAAAGTGGTTATCCATAAGTAGTCTAAAATCTTTGAATTTTGCGAATAACGCAACTGCTTGTTATTTGTGATTCTGCTACAGATTTTTCCTGCAATATTTTTTTAAATCTTAGATAGAAAATTTTAGGCAGACTTAAAAGGGGAAAAAAGTACGTCAGATAAAATCCTGATTAAAACTTTTCTGACAAAGTTAAAAAAATTAGTTTTAAAAAAATCACTACTTTAGCAAATTCTTTAATTTGAAAATATTTAAAAAAAAAACAATATTTCTAAAAGTTTTGTTGGACGGGCCGATAGAGACGGTCTAATACAAGACGCTAGCGCTACCAAGTCCACTTCCAATCCCTGACTTCGCATGCGTAGATCTACCAATATTATTTACCTCATGTATTAGAATAGATGTACAGGGTGATTTTCACTTGAATGATTCTAACCACATGAAAATAGAAAGTTTCAAAAACCTAACCTAACGAAACCTAATCAGATCTAACCGAACCGAACCAAAGCAAACTAAACCAATATTTTTTTTCAAAAAATAAACTTTCCTGACTTCCTACCCGGGATCCTAGAGGATGTGAATCCGAACCGGACCGTACCGAACCGAACCTATCCAAACCTAACCCTACCCGACTAAACCTAATTAGCAGTACGTGTTGTAGTTTTGTTTGGTTAGGTTAGGTTTGGTTCAGTTTAGTTAGGTTCGGTTTGATTCGGTTCGGATTTACATCCTCTAGGATCCCGGGCAGGAAGTCAGGAAAGTTTTTTTTTTGAAAAAAATTATTGGTTCAGTTTCCTTTGGTTCGGTTCGGTTAGATTTGATTAGGTTTTGTTAGGTTAGGTTTCTGAAACTTTCTATTGTCATGTGGTTCAGAATCATTCAAGTGAAAATCACCCTGTATTCATCTATTCTAATACATGAGGTAAATAATATTGGTAGATCTGCGCATGCGAAGTCAGGGATTGAAAGTGGACTTGGTAGCGCTAGCGTCTTATCAGGTCTAATCTAAAGTCCATATCATTATTTTTGGGATAACTTTTGACGATTTTTTTTCGCTGGCCTATGCTTTTTGTTATGGTAACAGCTGATTACTATCAAAAAGTTATCTCAAAAATTATGGAATGAACTATAATTAAAACCGTAACAAAAATTTTTTGGTCTCTTTTTGATTTTGAGTTATTTTGATAAAAGTGAGAAGGTGCAAAAATGATAGTAAGGGCACTGAAACGTTAGCTTAGAGTGAAGTATTGTTGTTTTTATTTTTTACTTCGCTAAGGTCAATGTACAAACTTGTCAATTTTTATGAAAATCCCCAAAAAATTGGCGAAAATGGCGGCTTACTGACCGATCAGTATACGATTTGGATAGTTTTAAAAAAAAACTGAAAAATATCCAACTTTAAACGCTTTTTTGCTACCACTTGCCACGTATATTTTGAAAAAAAATCACACCACTTAAAAGCCTGTCTACAGTAGAACAAAGGTTTTTGGAGGACCCAAAATTAAACGCAACCTAAAAATCCCCAGCCGTTTATCTCCAAACGTGTGATTTTTGCTTAAAAACCCTATTTTTTGAGCCAGTGACATTTTCATGTTCGCGGTCAATTTTTGAATATTTTGGATTATATTTATATTTTTTTTAGAGGTGTA
Source organism: Aspidapion aeneum (assembly GCA_963576565.1). NCBI lineage: Eukaryota > Metazoa > Arthropoda > Insecta > Coleoptera > Brentidae > Aspidapion > Aspidapion aeneum. Next base: position 94,794,237 of record OY755039.1, read on the forward strand.
AATTTTTTATTTAGTTTTTTATTGGATCCAGTAAATACTCTTTTATGTTTTTTTCAAATAAAGTTTTAAAAAATTGATTTGTATCAGCAGTCCAAAGTCTTTGAATTTTGCGAAAAACGCGACAGCTGGGTATTTGTGGTTCTGCTACAGATTTTCCCTGCAATATTAGCTCACACATATACTATACTATAGTAGTGTGAGCTATGGTGATCCTAATTTTTTCGAGAAAAAAAAAGTTGCTCCGATTTCAAAAATTTTTATATATCTTTGCGTTTCAGATGATTTTGAAACTTTTTTGTTGCGCCGTCTGTCTGTCTGTCTGTCTGTCTGTCTGTCTGTCTGTCTGTCTGTCTGTCTGTCTGTCTGTCTGTCTGTCTGTCTGTCTGTCTGTCTGTCTGTCTGTCTGTCTGTCTGTCTGTCTGTCTGTCTGTCTGTCTGTCTGTCTGTCTGTCTGTCTGTCTGTCTGTCTGTCTGTCTGTCTGTCTGTCTGTCTGTCTGTCTGTCTGTCTGTCTGTCTGTCTGTCTGTCTGTCTGTCTGTCTGTCTGTCTGTCTGTCTGTCTGTCTGTCTGTCTGTCTGTCTGTCTGTCTGTCTGTCTGTCTGTCTGTCTGTCTGTCTGTCTGTCTGTCTGTCTGTCTGTCTGTCTGTCTGTCTGTCTGTCTGTCTGTCTGTCTGTCTGTCTGTCTGTCTGTCTGTCTGTCTGTCTGTCTGTCTGTCTGTCTGTCTGTCTGTCTGTCTGTCTGTCTGTCTGTCTGTCTGTCTGTCTGTCTGTCTGTCTGTCTGTCTGTCTGTCTGTCTGTCTGTCTGTCTGTCTGTCTGTCTGTCTGTCTGTCTGTCTGTCTGTCTGTCTGTCTGTCTGTCTGTCTGTCTGTCTGTCTGTCTGTCTGTCTGTCTGTCTGTCTGTCTGTCTGTCTGTCTGTCTGTCTGTCTGTCTGTCTGTCTGTCTGTCTGTCTGTCTGTCTGTCTGTCTGTCTGTCTGTCTGTCTGTCTGTCTGTCTGTCTGTCTGTCTGTCTGTCTGTCTGTCTGTCTGTCTGTCTGTCTGTCTGTCTGTCTGTCTGTCTGTCTGTCTGTCTGTCTGTCTGTCTGTCTGTCTGTCTGTCTGTCTGTCTGTCTGTCTGTCTGTCTGTCTGTCTGTCTGTCTGTCTGTCTGTCTGTCTGTCTGTCTGTCTGTCTGTCTGTCTGTCTGTCTGTCTGTCTGTCTGTCTGTCTGTCTGTCTGTCTGTCTGTCTGTCTGTCTGTCTGTCTGTCTGTCTGTCTGTCTGTCTGTCTGTCTGTCTGTCTGTCTGTCTGTCTGTCTGTCTGTCTGTCTGTCTGTCTGTCTGTCTGTCTGTCTGTCTGTCTGTCTGTCTGTCTGTCTGTCTGTCTGTCTGTCTGTCTGTCTGTCTGTCTGTCTGTCTGTCTGTCTGTCTGTCTGTCTGTCTGTCTGTCTGTCTGTCTGTCTGTCTGTCTGTCTGTCTGTCTGTCTGTCTGTCTGTCTGTCTGTCTGTCTGTCTGTCTGTCTGTCTGTCTGTCTGTCTGTCTGTCTGTCTGTCTGTCTGTCTGTCTGTCTGTCTGTCTGTCTGTCTGTCTGTCTGTCTGTCTGTCTGTCTGTCTGTCTGTCTGTCTGTCTGTCTGTCTGTCTGTCTGTCTGTCTGTCTGTCTGTCTGTCTGTCTGTCTGTCTGTCTGTCTGTCTGTCTGTCTGTCTGTCTGTCTGTCTGTCTGTCTGTCTGTCTGTCTGTCTGTCTGTCTGTCTGTCTGTCTGTCTGTCTGTCTGTCTGTCTGTCTGTCTGTCTGTCTGTCTGTCTGTCTGTCTGTCTGTCTGTCTGTCTGTCTGTCTGTCTGTCTGTCTGTCTGTCTGTCTGTCTGTCTGTCTGTCTGTCTGTCTGTCTGTCTGTCTGTCTGTCTGTCTGTCTGTCTGTCTGTCTGTCTGTCTGTCTGTCTGTCTGTCTGTCTGTCTGTCTGTCTGTCTGTCTGTCTGTCTGTCTGTCTGTCTGTCTGTCTGTCTGTCTGTCTGTCTGTCTGTCTGTCTGTCTGTCTGTCTGTCTGTCTGTCTGTCTGTCTGTCTGTCTGTCTGTCTGTCTGTCTGTCTGTCTGTCTGTCTGTCTGTCTGTCTGTCTGTCTGTCTGTCTGTCTGTCTGTCTGTCTGTCTGTCTGTCTGTCTGTCTGTCTGTCTGTCTGTCTGTCTGTCTGTCTGTCTGTCTGTCTGTCTGTCTGTCTGTCTGTCTGTCTGTCTGTCTGTCTGTCTGTCTGTCTGTCTGTCTGTCTGTCTGTCTGTCTGTCTGTCTGTCTGTCTGTCTGTCTGTCTGTCTGTCTGTCTGTCTGTCTGTCTGTCTGTCTGTCTGTCTGTCTGTCTGTCTGTCTGTCTGTCTGTCTGTCTGTCTGTCTGTCTGTCTGTCTGTCTGTCTGTCTGTCTGTCTGTCTGTCTGTCTGTCTGTCTGTCTGTCTGTCTGTCTGTCTGTCTGTCTGTCTGTCTGTCTGTCTGTCTGTCTGTCTGTCTGTCTGTCTGTCTGTCTGTCTGTCTGTCTGTCTGTCTGTCTGTCTGTCTGTCTGTCTGTCTGTCTGTCTGTCTGTCTGTCTGTCTGTCTGTCTGTCTGTCTGTCTGTCTGTCTGTCTGTCTGTCTGTCTGTCTGTCTGTCTGTCTGTCTGTCTGTCTGTCTGTCTGTCTGTCTGTCTGTCTGTCTGTCTGTCTGTCTGTCTGTCTGTCTGTCTGTCTGTCTGTCTGTCTGTCTGTCTGTCTGTCTGTCTGTCTGTCTGTCTGTCTGTCTGTCTGTCTGTCTGTCTGTCTGTCTGTCTGTCTGTCTGTCTGTCTGTCTGTCTGTCTGTCTGTCTGTCTGTCTGTCTGTCTGTCTGTCTGTCTGTCTGTCTGTCTGTCTGTCTGTCTGTCTGTCTGTCTGTCTGTCTGTCTGTCTGTCTGTCTGTCTGTCTGTCTGTCTGTCTGTCTGTCTGTCTGTCTGTCTGTCTGTCTGTCTGTCTGTCTGTCTGTCTGTCTGTCTGTCTGTCTGTCTGTCTGTCTGTCTGTCTGTCTGTCTGTCTGTCTGTCTGTCTGTCTGTCTGTCTGTCTGTCTGTCTGTCTGTCTGTCTGTCTGTCTGTCTGTCTGTCTGTCTGTCTGTCTGTCTGTCTGTCTGTCTGTCTGTCTGTCTGTCTGTCTGTCTGTCTGTCTGTCTGTCTGTCTGTCTGTCTGTCTGTCTGTCTGTCTGTCTGTCTGTCTGTCTGTCTGTCTGTCTGTCTGTCTGTCTGTCTGTCTGTCTGTCTGTCTGTCTGTCTGTCTGTCTGTCTGTCTGTCTGTCTGTCTGTCTGTCTGTCTGTCTGTCTGTCTGTCTGTCTGTCTGTCTGTCTGTCTGTCTGTCTGTCTGTCTGTCTGTCTGTCTGTCTGTCTGTCTGTCTGTCTGTCTGTCTGTCTGTCTGTCTGTCTGTCTGTCTGTCTGTCTGTCTGTCTGTCTGTCTGTCTGTCTGTCTGTCTGTCTGTCTGTCTGTCTGTCTGTCTGTCTGTCTGTCTGTCTGTCTGTCTGTCTGTCTGTCTGTCTGTCTGTCTGTCTGTCTGTCTGTCTGTCTGTCTGTCTGTCTGTCTGTCTGTCTGTCTGTCTGTCTGTCTGTCTGTCTGTCTGTCTGTCTGTCTGTCTGTCTGTCTGTCTGTCTGTCTGTCTGTCTGTCTGTCTGTCTGTCTGTCTGTCTGTCTGTCTGTCTGTCTGTCTGTCTGTCTGTCTGTCTGTCTGTCTGTCTGTCTGTCTGTCTGTCTGTCTGTCTGTCTGTCTGTCTGTCTGTCTGTCTGTCTGTCTGTCTGTCTGTCTGTCTGTCTGTCTGTCTGTCTGTCTGTCTGTCTGTCTGTCTGTCTGTCTGTCTGTCTGTCTGTCTGTCTGTCTGTCTGTCTGTCTGTCTGTCTGTCTGTCTGTCTGTCTGTCTGTCTGTCTGTCTGTCTGTCTGTCTGTCTGTCTGTCTGTCTGTCTGTCTGTCTGTCTGTCTGTCTGTCTGTCTGTCTGTCTGTCTGTCTGTCTGTCTGTCTGTCTGTCTGTCTGTCTGTCTGTCTGTCTGTCTGTCTGTCTGTCTGTCTGTCTGTCTGTCTGTCTGTCTGTCTGTCTGTCTGTCTGTCTGTCTGTCTGTCTGTCTGTCTGTCTGTCTGTCTGTCTGTCTGTCTGTCTGTCTGTCTGTCTGTCTGTCTGTCTGTCTGTCTGTCTGTCTGTCTGTCTGTCTGTCTGTCTGTCTGTCTGTCTGTCTGTCTGTCTGTCTGTCTGTCTGTCTGTCTGTCTGTCTGTCTGTCTGTCTGTCTGTCTGTCTGTCTGTCTGTCTGTCTGTCTGTCTGTCTGTCTGTCTGTCTGTCTGTCTGTCTGTCTGTCTGTCTGTCTGTCTGTCTGTCTGTCTGTCTGTCTGTCTGTCTGTCTGTCTGTCTGTCTGTCTGTCTGTCTGTCTGTCTGTCTGTCTGTCTGTCTGTCTGTCTGTCTGTCTGTCTGTCTGTCTGTCTGTCTGTCTGTCTGTCTGTCTGTCTGTCTGTCTGTCTGTCTGTCTGTCTGTCTGTCTGTCTGTCTGTCTGTCTGTCTGTCTGTCTGTCTGTCTGTCTGTCTGTCTGCCTGCCTGCCTGCCTGCCTGCCTGCCTGCCTGCCTGCCTGCCTGCCTGCCTGCCTGCCTGCCTGCCTGCCTGCCTGCCTGCCTGCCTGCCTGCCTGCCTGCCTGCCTGCCTGCCTGCCTGCCTGCCTGCCTGCCTGCCTGCCTGCCTGCCTGCCTGCCTGCCTGCCTGCCTGCCTGCCTGCCTGCCTGCCTGCCTGCCTGCCTGCCTGCCTGCCTGCCTGCCTGCCTGCCTGCCTGCCTGCCTGCCTGCCTGCCTGCCTGCCTGCCTGCCTGCCTGCCTGCCTGCCTGCCTGCCTGCCTGCCTGCCTGCCTGCCTGCCTGCCTGCCTGCCTGCCTGCCTGCCTGCCTGCCTGCCTGCCTGCCTGCCTGCCTGCCTGCCTGCCTGCCTGCCTGCCTGCCTGCCTGCCTGCCTGCCTGCCTGCCTGCCTGCCTGCCTGCCTGCCTGCCTGCCTGCCTGCCTGTCTGTCTGCCTGTCTGTCTGTCTGTCTGTCTGTCTGTCTGTCTGTCTGTCTGTCTGTCTGTCTGTCTGTCTGTCTGTCTGTCTGTCTGTCTGTCTGTCTGTCTGTCTGTCTGTCTGTCTGTCTGTCTGTCTGTCTGTCTGTCTGTCTGTCTGTCTGTCTGTCTGTCTGTCTGTCTGTCTGTCTGTCTGTCTGTCTGTCTGTCTGTCTGTCTGTCTGTCTGTCTGTCTGTCTGTCTGTCTGTCTGTCTGTCTGTCTGTCTGTCTGTCTGTCTGTCTGTCTGTCTGTCTGTCTGTCTGTCTGTCTGTCTGTCTGTCTGTCTGTCTGTCTGTCTGTCTGTCTGTCTGTCTGTCTGTCTGTCTGTCTGTCTGTCTGTCTGTCTGTCTGTCTGTCTGTCTGTCTGTCTGTCTGTCTGTCTGTCTGTCTGTCTGTCTGTCTGTCTGTCTGTCTGTCTGTCTGTCTGTCTGTCTGTCTGTCTGTCTGTCTGTCTGTCTGTCTGTCTGTCTGTCTGTCTGTCTGTCTGTCTGTCTGTCTGTCTGTCTGTCTGTCTGTCTGTCTGTCTGTCTGTCTGTCTGTCTGTCTGTCTGTCTGTCTGTCTGTCTGTCTGTCTGTCTGTCTGTCTGTCTGTCTGTCTGTCTGTCTGTCTGTCTGTCTGTCTGTCTGTCTGTCTGTCTGTCTGTCTGTCTGTCTGTCTGTCTGTCTGTCTGTCTGTCTGTCTGTCTGTCTGTCTGTCTGTCTGTCTGTCTGTCTGTCTGTCTGTCTGTCTGTCTGTCTGTCTGTCTGTCTGTCTGTCTGTCTGTCTGTCTGTCTGTCTGTCTGTCTGTCTGTCTGTCTGTCTGTCTGTCTGTCTGTCTGTCTGTCTGTCTGTCTGTCTGTCTGTCTGTCTGTCTGTCTGTCTGTCTGTCTGTCTGTCTGTCTGTCTGTCTGTCTGTCTGTCTGTCTGTCTGTCTGTCTGTCTGTCTGTCTGTCTGTCTGTCTGTCTGTCTGTCTGTCTGTCTGTCTGTCTGTCTGTCTGTCTGTCTGTCTGTCTGTCTGTCTGTCTGTCTGTCTGTCTGTCTGTCTGTCTGTCTGTCTGTCTGTCTGTCTGTCTGTCTGTCTGTCTGTCTGTCTGTCTGTCTGTCTGTCTGTCTGTCTGTCTGTCTGTCTGTCTGTCTGTCTGTCTGTCTGTCTGTCTGTCTGTCTGTCTGTCTGTCTGTCTGTCTGTCTGTCTGTCTGTCTGTCTGTCTGTCTGTCTGTCTGTCTGTCTGTCTGTCTGTCTGTCTGTCTGTCTGTCTGTCTGTCTGTCTGTCTGTCTGTCTGTCTGTCTGTCTGTCTGTCTGTCTGTCTGTCTGTCTGTCTGTCTGTCTGTCTGTCTGTCTGTCTGTCTGTCTGTCTGTCTGTCTGTCTGTCTGTCTGTCTGTCTGTCTGTCTGTCTGTCTGTCTGTCTGTCTGTCTGTCTGTCTGTCTGTCTGTCTGTCTGTCTGTCTGTCTGTCTGTCTGTCTGTCTGTCTGTCTGTCTGTCTGTCTGTCTGTCTGTCTGTCTGTCTGTCTGTCTGTCTGTCTGTCTGTCTGTCTGTCTGTCTGTCTGTCTGTCTGTCTGTCTGTCTGTCTGTCTGTCTGTCTGTCTGTCTGTCTGTCTGTCTGTCTGTCTGTCTGTCTGTCTGTCTGTCTGTCTGTCTGTCTGTCTGTCTGTCTGTCTGTCTGTCTGTCTGTCTGTCTGTCTGTCTGTCTGTCTGTCTGTCTGTCTGTCTGTCTGTCTGTCTGTCTGTCTGTCTGTCTGTCTGTCTGTCTGTCTGTCTGTCTGTCTGTCTGTCTGTCTGTCTGTCTGTCTGTCTGTCTGTCTGTCTGTCTGTCTGTCTGTCTGTCTGTCTGTCTGTCTGTCTGTCTGTCTGTCTGTCTGTCTGTCTGTCTGTCTGTCTGTCTGTCTGTCTGTCTGTCTGTCTGTCTGTCTGTCTGTCTGTCTGTCTGTCTGTCTGTCTGTCTGTCTGTCTGTCTGTCTGTCTGTCTGTCTGTCTGTCTGTCTGTCTGTCTGTCTGTCTGTCTGTCTGTCTGTCTGTCTGTCTGTCTGTCTGTCTGTCTGTCTGTCTGTCTGTCTGTCTGTCTGTCTGTCTGTCTGTCTGTCTGTCTGTCTGTCTGTCTGTCTGTCTGTCTGTCTGTCTGTCTGTCTGTCTGTCTGTCTGTCTGTCTGTCTGTCTGTCTGTCTGTCTGTCTGTCTGTCTGTCTGTCTGTCTGTCTGTCTGTCTGTCTGTCTGTCTGTCTGTCTGTCTGTCTGTCTGTCTGTCTGTCTGTCTGTCTGTCTGTCTGTCTGTCTGTCTGTCTGTCTGTCTGTCTGTCTGTCTGTCTGTCTGTCTGTCTGTCTGTCTGTCTGTCTGTCTGTCTGTCTGTCTGTCTGTCTGTCTGTCTGTCTGTCTGTCTGTCTGTCTGTCTGTCTGTCTGTCTGTCTGTCTGTCTGTCTGTCTGTCTGTCTGTCTGTCTGTCTGTCTGTCTGTCTGTCTGTCTGTCTGTCTGTCTGTCTGTCTGTCTGTCTGTCTGTCTGTCTGTCTGTCTGTCTGTCTGTCTGTCTGTCTGTCTGTCTGTCTGTCTGTCTGTCTGTCTGTCTGTCTGTCTGTCTGTCTGTCTGTCTGTCTGTCTGTCTGTCTGTCTGTCTGTCTGTCTGTCTGTCTGTCTGTCTGTCTGTCTGTCTGTCTGTCTGTCTGTCTGTCTGTCTGTCTGTCTGTCTGTCTGTCTGTCTGTCTGTCTGTCTGTCTGTCTGTCTGTCTGTCTGTCTGTCTGTCTGTCTGTCTGTCTGTCTGTCTGTCTGTCTGTCTGTCTGTCTGTCTGTCTGTCTGTCTGTCTGTCTGTCTGTCTGTCTGTCTGTCTGTCTGTCTGTCTGTCTGTCTGTCTGTCTGTCTGTCTGTCTGTCTGTCTGTCTGTCTGTCTGTCTGTCTGTCTGTCTGTCTGTCTGTCTGTCTGTCTGTCTGTCTGTCTGTCTGTCTGTCTGTCTGTCTGTCTGTCTGTCTGTCTGTCTGTCTGTCTGTCTGTCTGTCTGTCTGTCTGTCTGTCTGTCTGTCTGTCTGTCTGTCTGTCTGTCTGTCTGTCTGTCTGTCTGTCTGTCTGTCTGTCTGTCTGTCTGTCTGTCTGTCTGTCTGTCTGTCTGTCTGTCTGTCTGTCTGTCTGTCTGTCTGTCTGTCTGTCTGTCTGTCTGTCTGTCTGTCTGTCTGTCTGTCTGTCTGTCTGTCTGTCTGTCTGTCTGTCTGTCTGTCTGTCTGTCTGTCTGTCTGTCTGTCTGTCTGTCTGTCTGTCTGTCTGTCTGTCTGTCTGTCTGTCTGTCTGTCTGTCTGTCTGTCTGTCTGTCTGTCTGTCTGTCTGTCTGTCTGTCTGTCTGTCTGTCTGTCTGTCTGTCTGTCTGTCTGTCTGTCTGTCTGTCTGTCTGTCTGTCTGTCTGTCTGTCTGTCTGTCTGTCTGTCTGTCTGTCTGTCTGTCTGTCTGTCTGTCTGTCTGTCTGTCTGTCTGTCTGTCTGTCTGTCTGTCTGTCTGTCTGTCTGTCTGTCTGTCTGTCTGTCTGTCTGTCTGTCTGTCTGTCCGTCCGTCCGTCCGTCCGTCCGTCCGTCCGTCCGTCCGTCCGTCCGTCCGTCCGTCCGTCCGTCCGTCCGTCCGTCCGTCCGTCCGTCCGTCCGTCCGTCCGTCCGTCCGTCCGTCCGTCCGTCCGTCCGTCCGTCCGTCCGTCCGTCCGTCCGTCCGTCCGTCCGTCCGTCCGTCCGTCCGTCCGTCCGTCCGTCCGTCCGTCCGTCCGTCCGTCCGTCCGTCCGTCCGTCCGTCCGTCCGTCCGTCCGTCCGTCCGTCCGTCCGTCCGTCCGTCCGTCCGTCCGTCCGTCCGTCCGTCCGTCCGTCCGTCCGTCCGTCCGTCGTCCGTCTGTCTGTCTGTCTGTCTGTCTGTCTGTCTGTCTGTCTGTCTGTCTGTCTGTCTGTCTGTCTGTCTGTCTGTCTGTCTGTCTGTCTGTCTGTCTGTCTGTCTGTCTGTCTGTCTGTCTGTCTGTCTGTCTGTCTGTCTGTCTGTCTGTCTGTCTGTCTGTCTGTCTGTCTGTCTGTCTGTCTGTCTGTCTGTCTGTCTGTCTGTCTGTCTGTCTGTCTGTCTGTCTGTCTGTCTGTCTGTCTGTCTGTCTGTCTGTCTGTCTGTCTGTCTGTCTGTCTGTCTGTCTGTCTGTCTGTCTGTCTGTCTGTCTGTCTGTCTGTCTGTCTGTCTGTCTGTCTGTCTGTCTGTCTGTCTGTCTGTCTGTCTGTCTGTCTGTCTGTCTGTCTGTCTGTCTGTCTGTCTGTCTGTCTGTCTGTCTGTCTGTCTGTCTGTCTGTCTGTCTGTCTGTCTGTCTGTCTGTCTGTCTGTCTGTCTGTCTGTCTGTCTGTCTGTCTGTCTGTCTGTCTGTCTGTCTGTCTGTCTGTCTGTCTGTCTGTCTGTCTGTCTGTCTGTCTGTCTGTCTGTCTGTCTGTCTGTCTGTCTGTCTGTCTGTCTGTCTGTCTGTCTGTCTGTCTGTCTGTCTGTCTGTCTGTCTGTCTGTCTGTCTGTCTGTCTGTCTGTCTGTCTGTCTGTCTGTCTGTCTGTCTGTCTGTCTGTCTGTCTGTCTGTCTGTCTGTCTGTCTGTCTGTCTGTCTGTCTGTCTGTCTGTCTGTCTGTCTGTCTGTCTGTCTGTCTGTCTGTCTGTCTGTCTGTCTGTCTGTCTGTCTGTCTGTCTGTCTGTCTGTCTGTCTGTCTGTCTGTCTGTCTGTCTGTCTGTCTGTCTGTCTGTCTGTCTGTCTGTCTGTCTGTCTGTCTGTCTGTCTGTCTGTCTGTCTGTCTGTCTGTCTGTCTGTCTGTCTGTCTGTCTGTCTGTCTGTCTGTCTGTCTGTCTGTCTGTCTGTCTGTCTGTCTGTCTGTCTGTCTGTCTGTCTGTCTGTCTGTCTGTCTGTCTGTCTGTCTGTCTGTCTGTCTGTCTGTCTGTCTGTCTGTCTGTCTGTCTGTCTGTCTGTCTGTCTGTCTGTCTGTCTGTCTGTCTGTCTGTCTGTCTGTCTGTCTGTCTGTCTGTCTGTCTGTCTGTCTGTCTGTCTGTCTGTCTGTCTGTCTGTCTGTCTGTCTGTCTGTCTGTCTGTCTGTCTGTCTGTCTGTCTGTCTGTCTGTCTGTCTGTCTGTCTGTCTGTCTGTCTGTCTGTCTGTCTGTCTGTCTGTCTGTCTGTCTGTCTGTCTGTCTGTCTGTCTGTCTGTCTGTCTGTCTGTCTGTCTGTCTGTCTGTCTGTCTGTCTGTCTGTCTGTCTGTCTGTCTGTCTGTCTGTCTGTCTGTCTGTCTGTCTGTCTGTCTGTCTGTCTGTCTGTCTGTCTGTCTGTCTGTCTGTCTGTCTGTCTGTCTGTCTGTCTGTCTGTCTGTCTGTCTGTCTGTCTGTCTGTCTGTCTGTCTGTCTGTCTGTCTGTCTGTCTGTCTGTCTGTCTGTCTGTCTGTCTGTCTGTCTGTCTGTCTGTCTGTCTGTCTGTCTGTCTGTCTGTCTGTCTGTCTGTCTGTCTGTCTGTCTGTCTGTCTGTCTGTCTGTCTGTCTGTCTGTCTGTCTGTCTGTCTGTCTGTCTGTCTGTCTGTCTGTCTGTCTGTCTGTCTGTCTGTCTGTCTGTCTGTCTGTCTGTCTGTCTGTCTGTCTGTCTGTCTGTCTGTCTGTCTGTCTGTCTGTCTGTCTGTCTGTCTGTCTGTCTGTCTGTCTGTCTGTCTGTCTGTCTGTCTGTCTGTCTGTCTGTCTGTCTGTCTGTCTGTCTGTCTGTCTGTCTGTCTGTCTGTCTGTCTGTCTGTCTGTCTGTCTGTCTGTCTGTCTGTCTGTCTGTCTGTCTGTCTGTCTGTCTGTCTGTCTGTCTGTCTGTCTGTCTGTCTGTCTGTCTGTCTGTCTGTCTGTCTGTCTGTCTGTCTGTCTGTCTGTCTGTCTGTCTGTCTGTCTGTCTGTCTGTCTGTCTGTCTGTCTGTCTGTCTGTCTGTCTGTCTGTCTGTCTGTCTGTCTGTCTGTCTGTCTGTCTGTCTGTCTGTCTGTCTGTCTGTCTGTCTGTCTGTCTGTCTGTCTTGTCTGTCTGTCTGTCTGTCTGTCTGTCTGTCTGTCTGTCTGTCTGTCTGTCTGTCTGTCTGTCTGTCTGTCTGTCTGTCTGTCTGTCTGTCTGTCTGTCTGTCTGTCTGTCTGTCTGTCTGTCTGTCTGTCTGTCTGTCTGTCTGTCTGTCTGTCTGTCTGTCTGTCTGTCTGTCTGTCTGTCTGTCTGTCTGTCTGTCTGTCTGTCTGTCTGTCTGTCTGTCTGTCTGTCTGTCTGTCTGTCTGTCTGTCTGTCTGTCTGTCTGTCTGTCTGTCTGTCTGTCTGTCTGTCTGTCTGTCTGTCTGTCTGTCTGTCTGTCTGTCTGTCTGTCTGTCTGTCTGTCTGTCTGTCTGTCTGTCTGTCTGTCTGTCTGTCTGTCTGTCTGTCTGTCTGTCTGTCTGTCTGTCTGTCTGTCTGTCTGTCTGTCTGTCTGTCTGTCTGTCTGTCTGTCTGTCTGTCTGTCTGTCTGTCTGTCTGTCTGTCTGTCTGTCTGTCTGTCTGTCTGTCTGTCTGTCTGTCTGTCTGTCTGTCTGTCTGTCTGTCTGTCTGTCTGTCTGTCTGTCTGTCTGTCTGTCTGTCTGTCTGTCTGTCTGTCTGTCTGTCTGTCTGTCTGTCTGTCTGTCTGTCTGTCTGTCTGTCTGTCTGTCTGTCTGTCTGTCTGTCTGTCTGTCTGTCTGTCTGTCTGTCTGTCTGTCTGTCTGTCTGTCTGTCTGTCTGTCTGTCTGTCTGTCTGTCTGTCTGTCTGTCTGTCTGTCTGTCTGTCTGTCTGTCTGTCTGTCTGTCTGTCTGTCTGTCTGTCTGTCTGTCTGTCTGTCTGTCTGTCTGTCTGTCTGTCTGTCTGTCTGTCTGTCTGTCTGTCTGTCTGTCTGTCTGTCTGTCTGTCTGTCTGTCTGTCTGTCTGTCTGTCTGTCTGTCTGTCTGTCTGTCTGTCTGTCTGTCTGTCTGTCTGTCTGTCTGTCTGTCTGTCTGTCTGTCTGTCTGTCTGTCTGTCTGTCTGTCTGTCTGTCTGTCTGTCTGTCTGTCTGTCTGTCTGTCTGTCTGTCTGTCTGTCTGTCTGTCTGTCTGTCTGTCTGTCTGTCTGTCTGTCTGTCTGTCTGTCTGTCTGTCTGTCTGTCTGTCTGTCTGTCTGTCTGTCTGTCTGTCTGTCTGTCTGTCTGTCTGTCTGTCTGTCTGTCTGTCTGTCTGTCTGTCTGTCTGTCTGTCTGTCTGTCTGTCTGTCTGTCTGTCTGTCTGTCTGTCTGTCTGTCTGTCTGTCTGTCTGTCTGTCTGTCTGTCTGTCTGTCTGTCTGTCTGTCTGTCTGTCTGTCTGTCTGTCTGTCTGTCTGTCTGTCTGTCTGTCTGTCTGTCTGTCTGTCTGTCTGTCTGTCTGTCTGTCTGTCTGTCTGTCTGTCTGTCTGTCTGTCTGTCTGTCTGTCTGTCTGTCTGTCTGTCTGTCTGTCTGTCTGTCTGTCTGTCTGTCTGTCTGTCTGTCTGTCTGTCTGTCTGTCTGTCTGTCTGTCTGTCTGTCTGTCTGTCTGTCTGTCTGTCTGTCTGTCTGTCTGTCTGTCTGTCTGTCTGTCTGTCTGTCTGTCTGTCTGTCTGTCTGTCTGTCTGTCTGTCTGTCTGTCTGTCTGTCTGTCTGTCTGTCTGTCTGTCTGTCTGTCTGTCTGTCTGTCTGTCTGTCTGTCTGTCTGTCTGTCTGTCTGTCTGTCTGTCTGTCTGTCTGTCTGTCTGTCTGTCTGTCTGTCTGTCTGTCTGTCTGTCTGTCTGTCTGTCTGTCTGTCTGTCTGTCTGTCTGTCTGTCTGTCTGTCTGTCTGTCTGTCTGTCTGTCTGTCTGTCTGTCTGTCTGTCTGTCTGTCTGTCTGTCTGTCTGTCTGTCTGTCTGTCTGTCTGTCTGTCTGTCTGTCTGTCTGTCTGTCTGTCTGTCTGTCTGTCTGTCTGTCTGTCTGTCTGTCTGTCTGTCTGTCTGTCTGTCTGTCTGTCTGTCTGTCTGTCTGTCTGTCTGTCTGTCTGTCTGTCTGTCTGTCTGTCTGTCTGTCTGTCTGTCTGTCTGTCTGTCTGTCTGTCTGTCTGTCTGTCTGTCTGTCTGTCTGTCTGTCTGTCTGTCTGTCTGTCTGTCTGTCTGTCTGTCTGTCTGTCTGTCTGTCTGTCTGTCTGTCTGTCTGTCTGTCTGTCTGTCTGTCTGTCTGTCTGTCTGTCTGTCTGTCTGTCTGTCTGTCTGTCTGTCTGTCTGTCTGTCTGTCTGTCTGTCTGTCTGTCTGTCTGTCTGTCTGTCTGTCTGTCTGTCTGTCTGTCTGTCTGTCTGTCTGTCTGTCTGTCTGTCTGTCTGTCTGTCTGTCTGTCTGTCTGTCTGTCTGTCTGTCTGTCTGTCTGTCTGTCTGTCTGTCTGTCTGTCTGTCTGTCTGTCTGTCTGTCTGTCTGTCTGTCTGTCTGTCTGTCTGTCTGTCTGTCTGTCTGTCTGTCTGTCTGTCTGTCTGTCTGTCTGTCTGTCTGTCTGTCTGTCTGTCTGTCTGTCTGTCTGTCTGTCTGTCTGTCTGTCTGTCTGTCTGTCTGTCTGTCTGTCTGTCTGTCTGTCTGTCTGTCTGTCTGTCTGTCTGTCTGTCTGTCTGTCTGTCTGTCTGTCTGTCTGTCTGTCTGTCTGTCTGTCTGTCTGTCTGTCTGTCTGTCTGTCTGTCTGTCTGTCATCAGTTGATACTTCGCGTATCGAAAGAACTCCCGCGTTTTGAAATTATATACAATTTTCGCGAAATAATACGACAGAAACAAACTTTTAATTATAAATACTTGTAAATATAAGAAAGTAATCGCGTTTTTATCAATTGCCGAAGTACATTCCGGAAAAAAAACGCGATATTTCATTAAATAGCAAATAAGTGTGAAAATAATAATAATAATAATCTATAAAATAAAACCTGCCGATTAAGAAAAAAACCCGTGTACGCCAAAGTATAAACGACTAGTAAACACAAGTAAACTGTGATTATCATATTATTATTTTAATAAAATAAAATTGAGCGCGCTATATTAGTTTAAAATTTAGTTGTTTGTTGGTGTATATTTTAAACATAGCTGTAATAGTGAACAAAACTTAAATTGCATACTTGTAAGCTAGTCCAAGACATGGCAACATTTATGAAGTGTTGTATAAAAAGGCCACAACGAAACCTGATATGTACAGTGTGTCACAATATATTTCATCCTAGCTGTTGTGCAAGGCGACAATACACACCAATCAAAGGCAATCTAATCTGGTGCTCCGAGGTGTGTGCAACCAAAGCTCTTTCGGAAGAAGTGGAGGATGTACAGAGCCAGACTATTTCTGAACTAAAAAATGAAATCAATCAACTCAAACACTATATAGAAAGTTTGCATGCTAGTAAGAAGAACTATGAACAAGAGATGATGGAATGGGAATCACAATTTAATCTTCAAATTGAAAGGCAAAACATTGAAATACAAAATCTACAAATGAAGGCAAAAAAACAAGCAGCTTTCATTGAAAACATAACATCAATCAGCGTTTGTTCAGTGGCGATCCAAACTGGCTCTGCATCAGAAACTCGATCCCAAGAAACCCAAACAACGAAGTTTGGAACTGCAAATTCCGCGGTACAGTGTGAAATTAAAGAAAATTTGAACCTTTTGGGCACATGTGCAGCTCCTTATAAAAAAAGCTGTTCTCAAGAAACACAAACGACTCAAACAACATGTCTTACTTTGCCAATTCAGTGTGGAGTTACAGAAAACTTGCGGGATAGAAAGGATGAAGAAATCAGCTCATTTGAGCGTCTAGTAAAAAAAAATCCGGAATTACTAATTCTGGGTGACCACTATATCCTTAAAGGTTGTACAAGGCTTCTGAAGGAAAATCTAGGTATCACAACGGACACAAATGTCCAATACCAATATAAACCTCTTTTCTGCGATTTTAGTCAATATATAGAAATGACAAAAAATTTCTCTAAAAAGGACTTTGTCATAATATTCTTGGGAAAAGAGGCTTTACTTGACATTGACTGCGTTTTCGTAAAAAAGTTTTGTTTGGAACTTTCGCATACAAATCTTATAATTGTGCAGCCACCCATATTACAAAGTTTTACCTGTCCTTCTATAAAAACAGCTATGCAGTCCCTAAGGACAATTTTGTCAAGCTTGGATTACACTATGTTGGTAGAGATCAATCAGTGCTGTAAAAATCCAATTTACTATAATAGATTAGGTAGTAGTAAATATTGCGGTAAGCACCATATTGTAAATCACCTTATCGAAAAGATTACAGAACGTAGTTTACTTACAATTTACGTACCCGCAGGATATCCAGAGAAACAAAATATTACAAAAATTCTTATTGATCAAGAAACTACACAAACCTCGGATCTTGAAATTGCCATAAACCTAGAATTTGAAGAACGATTAAAACGACTTCGGAGCTCCTATATTGAAAGAGATCAAAACATATCTATGAATAAAAGCTTGGCGGAAGAATTTTTGGAAATATCTCACAATATTGAACATCCATGTGAGCAGTTTTTTCACCCAATTTGGCAGTCAACTCAAAACACCTAGCCAAATACAACAGTACCTCGTGTAAAATCCCAAAGAATCTCTTGATTTTTCACCATAACGTACAGGGCTTACTAAACAAAATTTCAGACTTAGAGATTTTTCTTAAGAGCAACACAATCTTACCCAACCTGCTATGCATTACTGAACATTGGATAAAGGATTGTGAAACTTTTTTCTCAAAAATAGATCAATACGAACTTAAATCCGTTTTTACCAGGAAAAAATCGCAAAGAGGAGGTGCAGCTATATTTACAAGTGAGGGTGACAATAACTTTGAAAGATTTAAAGATATAGAAGATTTTAGTGTTGAAGGGCAGATTGAGTGTGCGAGCGTAATTGATGTATGCGAAAAGTTTATATGTGTGTGTGTGTATAGGACTTGTTTGGGAGATATAGAGGTATTTATGGAGGAAATGGAAAAAATATTATTATTTCTGCAAGGTAATTTCCAATTTTTTAATATTGCAATATGTGGAGACTTTAATATCGATTTACTTACTAAATCCAAACAGGCGATAGCTTTCAATGAACTCTTATTAACTTTTAACTTTGCCCAGACGATTTTTGAACCAACAAGAGTTACCCAAACTACAAAAACGATTTTAGATAACATCTTCGTTAACTTTGAAAACCTGGACAGTAAAAATATTAAGATGCCATACTCAGATCATGACGCCCAAATAGTCACTTTACCTTTGGAACAAAAAATATCAAATAAAAAAACGAATCATAAAAGGATTTTTTCAAAACAAAAGCTTGAACAGTACAGTTTAATACTTAGTGAATATGATTGGGAGTCTTTTCTTACCTTGACAGATGCGAACTTAGCCTACAACAACTTCGAAAATATACTTGCTAATTTATTGAACATTGTTATTCCAAAAAAAAAATCTCAAACAAAAAAAAACATAAAAACTGGATAACCCCAGGTATCAAAATATCGAGTGAAACCAAACGTGTGCTACTAACCCAAGTAAAAGAAGGAACCGTGTCTCTCGGGTACTACAAAAAATATTCGTCCATTCTTAAAAAAGTTGTTCAACAGGCAAAGCAAAAATATTACACTAACTTTATTGACAAATCAGATAATAGAGGGAAAGCCACCTGGCAAGTTGTTAACTCTTTGTCTAATAAATCAACTCAAAAGAACATTCTCCAAAACTGTGATGTATCTTTAAAAAATACCACAACCTTTCTCAATAAAGTTAATGAACATCTTATAAACTCCTGTCCTTCTCAATGTAGTAGCGATGCCAATAACATAAATATTCCCGAATGTGATTTTACCTTTCAGTTTCTACCAACTACACCAGAAGAAGTATTCCATACCATCAGGACACTGAAAAATAAAACATCAGTCGGATATGATGACATACCTGTGTCTCTGCTTAAAATATGCGCAGAAAGCATTACTACCCCTATTGCACATATAATAAATCTTTGTTTTAGAGATGGCATCTATCCAGACAAACTAAAATTTTCTGATATAAAGGCAATCTATAAAAAGGGAGACAAAACTTGTTTCAAAAACTATAGACCTATCTCTCTTTTATCGAATGTGGGAAAGATTTTTGAGAAAATTATTAATGCTAGACTGACATCATATTTCGATAATAACAAAATTATAACAGACTGTCAGTTCGGGTTTAGAAAGAAAAAATCAACAGTGGATGCCATATATAAAATCATAGATTCCATCTTAGATTCTATAAATAACAAAAATGAAACACTAGCGGTATGTCTAGATCTGAGTAGGGCTTTTGATAGTGTTGACCATAAAATTCTCATTAGAAAACTTGAAAAATATGGAGTTCGGGGTTTAGCTGCCTCTCTTTTAACCTCATATCTAACAGGAAGATATCAGTGTGTTAAGGAAACAGACAGCGAAGGTCAAATTTCTAGATCAGAATATCTTGAGGTTAGAAGGGGGGTGCCGCAGGGCTCAATTTTGGGACCTCTTCTCTACATTCTGTATACCAACGAGCTGCCAAGCTATATTAAAGAAAAATTGGTCCAGTTTGCAGATGACAATACGGCAATCATATCTGGAAAAACTGTAGACATTGTCAGCTCCTTGGCGGTGCAGAGTGTGGAGAGGCTTAATGTGTGGTTTGGTGAGAACGGTCTAACACTGAATACTGTTAAGTCTCAAGTTGTTATATTCGACAGAAACGGAAATTCCAATGTAGCACTTGACTTGGCTGGAACTCTGGTGACTTCCGAAAAAAGTGTGAAATTGTTGGGAATAAATATCGATCAGAGACTTGACTGGAAATGCCATATCGAATGCCTCCTAAACGATATTGCAAAATACAGTTTTGCACTTAAAGTTATATCTCGAAACGTAGGGCTTACTGCTGCACTAACTGCTTACCATGGATATGTCATGTCTAAAATCAGATATGGTATTATATTTTGGGGGAACTCAACAAACGTGCAAAATGTCTTAATTTTTCAAAAAAGGTGCCTTAGAGGCATGTTCAACTTAAAAAGTATTGAAAGCTGTCGACCTGCTTTTATAAAAAATCAAATTTTAACAGTTATCGACATTTACATTTACGAATGCGTAAAATTTTATGTAAAAAATAAATCCCTATTTGTCGATAACATAAGAAACCATAATTATCCAACTCGACATAAGAAAGATTTATTGACAGAAAAAACTAATTACACATTTATCCAAAATTCAGTAAAAAATAATATCAAAATCTGGAACCACTTGCCCCAAGCAATTAAAAAATTCCCAGAGAAAAAACTTTTAAGTTCTCTAAAATCCGTTCTTCTCCAGAATACCTTCTATAACCTAAAAGACTATTACCTTTTAAAATTTTTATAATGTATTACCAACTAAAACCTAACAACATTTTAAATGACGAAATTTTATTTTATACTATTGACGAAAATGTATTCATAATCATTTGAACTTAATAATTTTTTTTATATACATATATTTTGTCGCGTAACACTATTTATTTGTAATGTATTTATATTTTGTATCTATCAGATGCTAGTCTTATATTGTTAATTGACAAGTTCCACACCTGTAAGGTAATTGAACAAATAAAACATATTCTATTCTCTGTCTGTCTGTCTGTCTGTCTGTCTGTCTGTCTGTCTGTCTGTCTGTCTGTCTGTCTGTCTGTCTGTCTGTCTGTCTGTCTGTCTGTCTGTCTGTCTGTCTGTCTGTCTGTCTGTCTGTCTGTCTGTCTGTCTGTCTGTCTGTCTGTCTGTCTGTCTGTCTGTCTGTCTGTCTGTCTGTCT
>OY755039.1:94813264-94820764 GCA_963576565.1 Aspidapion aeneum
GCTATACCTCATTTGTTAAAATATAAAAAAAAATTGCAGGAAAAATCTATAGGAGAATCACATACCAAGCTGTCGCGTTTTTCGCAAAATTTAGAGACTAGGACTATTTATACAAATCACTTTTTTAAAATATTATTTGAACAAAACTCAAAAGACTATTTAGTGGTTCTAATAGAGAACCAAATGCAAAATTTACTTTCTAAAAAAAAAGGATAAATATGATTCAAAATATTTAAAAATTTACCGCAAACGTGGAAAAAGCACTGGCCTAAAATAATGATTTTTTAAATAAAAATTACATGGTTGAAGATAAACGGCTGGGGATTTCTTATTTTGCGTTTAATTTTGGGTCCCCTGAAATATTTTGTTTTAATATAGACAAGTTTTCAAACGGTGTAAAATTTCTTTCAAAATATACATGGGAAGTGCTAGCAAAAAAGCGTTTATATTTGGATATTTTTCAGTTTTTTTTTTTAAATATCCAAATTGTATACTGGTCGGTCAGTTCGCCATTTTCGTCAATTTTTGCGGGACTTTTATAAAAACTAGCAAATTTCTACATTGACTTATTAGAAGTAAAAAAAGTTGGTTGGTAGTCCAATCGAAGCTGGGTTTCAGTTTCCTTAACTTTTCAATTTGCACCTTCTCACTTTTATCAAAATAACTCAAAATCGAAAAGAGTCAAAATATTTTTTATTATGGTTTTAATTATGTGAGACATGTCTCTCTCGGTCCTCCTAATTATTAGAAATATTTTTTATTTCAAGAAAAAAATAGTTAATTTTCCAAAGAAGTGATTTTTTTGACACTTGAATTTTTTAAGTCCGTCAAGAAATTTCTGTTGAGGTTTTCATCTGAGATACTTTTTTTATTTCTTTTAAGTCTGCCTATAGCTTGCTATTAAAAATATCAAAAAATATTGCAGAAAAATCTGTAGCAGGATCAAAAATACAAAGCTGGTGCGTTATCCGCAAAATTCAAAGATTTTTAACTACTCATACATTTATTTGACCATAATTGAAAAATTTTACGTTTTTAATATAAAGTTATACATAAAATTAATTTTCTTAAAAAATTTACTGCAATTATGACAGATACTCCTACAAATACAAGCAAGCCTATCGAAATACTGATGCTTAAAAGTGATAAGAAAACAAGCATTTGGTTCTTTTTATTTTTTACAAGCCAAAATTAAGAAAAATTATAGGTAGATACTACGTTTTCTATCCTACGAAAAAGACCGGGGCGATTTTAAAACGGAGGTAATTATTTTATAATCATACATTTCTGTAGTATAAGGTATAATTACACCTACGTACTAAACAAGCTTAATGTTTTGAAAAATATTGTGTTTCTATGTTCTTAAAAACAAAATAAATAAAATAGGAAGTTTTTAATAAATGTTAAATTTAGCAGGATTTTTTTGTTTGTCTTATGGCCGTACCTAGGGTGCGATTAAGGGGACCATTACAGCAAATAATTCTGTTTTTTTTTTATCTTTTGTATTTATTAAGAGCTAAAAATATCACTCTTTTCGAAAATAAAATAGAGTTAGCACCCTTACTAACGCGTTAATTCCATATATTTCAGGCTTCTAAATTATATTAAGAACTTACACTATTCTAGTATGTGACTTGGTAATTTTGTGAAAAAATCAAAAACTTAACTTTAACATCTCATTACTATCAGTTACCAGCTATATGTTGATTTTTTTATATCACTTAAAAGCCAGTCTATATTAAAAAAAAAATTCCGGAAACCCAAATTTAACTGCAAAATAAAAAATCACCAACCATTTCAGTTTCGCTTTAAAAATTGTTGTTTTAAACCAATGTTTTTTCCAAGTTTGCGATAGATTTTTTATTTTTCTACTTTAAAAAAATTAATTTCATATATTAGTTCTCTATCAGTAATACACTTTTAGATTTGGCCAAAAAATGGTTTTGTATTTAAGCAGTCCAAAATTTTTGAATTTGACCGACCACTATATGGCTTCAATATTAGCTCACAATACTACTATACTATAATAGTAGTGTGACCTGTGGTGATCCTAATTTTTTCGAGAAAAAAAAAGTTGATCCAAATTCAAAATTTTTTATATATCTTTGCGTTTCAGATGATTTTGAAACTTTTTTGTCGCGCCGTTTGTCTGTCTGTATGTCTGTAACAACCAAGCCGCATAACTCAAAAACCACCTGCCCGATTTGAATGATATTTGGTACCTAGGCTGGGTCTTGGGTCGAAATGATCCCATTTAAAAATGAAGAAAATCCACAGAACACAAGCTAAATTAAAGGGTGGGGGTAGATTTCAAAAATTAGAGTTTATGTGAAAATATGGCGTGTGTGATATCAAACGAAAGGTAATTGAGTCTGGAGTTAAACAAAATACATTTTTGTTTTTTTAAGAAAAAGGGTGGGGGTAGATTTCAAAAGTTAGAGTTTAAGTCAAGACATGGCTTGTGTGGTATCAAACGAAAGGTAAGTCTGGAGTTAAATAAAATATATTTCAGTTTTTAGTTATATTAGCTCACACGTATACTATAACTATAGTACCTGAAGATTAGGTGCTCATATATTGGCAGAGTATTTTTTTTAGTGATAAAAACTAAAAAATATCCAAATTTAAACGCTTTTTTGCTCTCACTTCCAAGTATACTTTTAAAAAATTAGATCGTTTTAAAACTTGTCTGGAGTAAAATAAATATTTTTGGGAACCCAAAAATAAACACAATCTAAAAAATCCCCAGCGGTTTATCTCCAAACGCGTAATTTTCGCTTGGACAACCGTTATTTTGACCCAGCCATTATTTCATGTTTGCCGTAAATTTTTGAACATTTTGAATATTTTTTTATGCAGGTGAATTTGATATTTAGTTTTGTTATTAAAAACGGTAAATGTGCTATTAAATTATGGTCAAATAAAGTATAAAAAGTGGTTATCCATAAGTAGTCTAAAATCTTTGAATTTTGCGAATAACGCAACTGCTTGTTATTTGTGATTCTGCTACAGATTTTTCCTGCAATATTTTTTTAAATCTTAGATAGAAAATTTTAGGCAGACTTAAAAGGGGAAAAAAGTACGTCAGATAAAATCCTGATTAAAACTTTTCTGACAAAGTTAAAAAAATTAGTTTTAAAAAAATCACTACTTTAGCAAATTCTTTAATTTGAAAATATTTAAAAAAAAAACAATATTTCTAAAAGTTTTGTTGGACGGGCCGATAGAGACGGTCTAATACAAGACGCTAGCGCTACCAAGTCCACTTCCAATCCCTGACTTCGCATGCGTAGATCTACCAATATTATTTACCTCATGTATTAGAATAGATGTACAGGGTGATTTTCACTTGAATGATTCTAACCACATGAAAATAGAAAGTTTCAAAAACCTAACCTAACGAAACCTAATCAGATCTAACCGAACCGAACCAAAGCAAACTAAACCAATATTTTTTTTCAAAAAATAAACTTTCCTGACTTCCTACCCGGGATCCTAGAGGATGTGAATCCGAACCGGACCGTACCGAACCGAACCTATCCAAACCTAACCCTACCCGACTAAACCTAATTAGCAGTACGTGTTGTAGTTTTGTTTGGTTAGGTTAGGTTTGGTTCAGTTTAGTTAGGTTCGGTTTGATTCGGTTCGGATTTACATCCTCTAGGATCCCGGGCAGGAAGTCAGGAAAGTTTTTTTTTTGAAAAAAATTATTGGTTCAGTTTCCTTTGGTTCGGTTCGGTTAGATTTGATTAGGTTTTGTTAGGTTAGGTTTCTGAAACTTTCTATTGTCATGTGGTTCAGAATCATTCAAGTGAAAATCACCCTGTATTCATCTATTCTAATACATGAGGTAAATAATATTGGTAGATCTGCGCATGCGAAGTCAGGGATTGAAAGTGGACTTGGTAGCGCTAGCGTCTTATCAGGTCTAATCTAAAGTCCATATCATTATTTTTGGGATAACTTTTGACGATTTTTTTTCGCTGGCCTATGCTTTTTGTTATGGTAACAGCTGATTACTATCAAAAAGTTATCTCAAAAATTATGGAATGAACTATAATTAAAACCGTAACAAAAATTTTTTGGTCTCTTTTTGATTTTGAGTTATTTTGATAAAAGTGAGAAGGTGCAAAAATGATAGTAAGGGCACTGAAACGTTAGCTTAGAGTGAAGTATTGTTGTTTTTATTTTTTACTTCGCTAAGGTCAATGTACAAACTTGTCAATTTTTATGAAAATCCCCAAAAAATTGGCGAAAATGGCGGCTTACTGACCGATCAGTATACGATTTGGATAGTTTTAAAAAAAAACTGAAAAATATCCAACTTTAAACGCTTTTTTGCTACCACTTGCCACGTATATTTTGAAAAAAAATCACACCACTTAAAAGCCTGTCTACAGTAGAACAAAGGTTTTTGGAGGACCCAAAATTAAACGCAACCTAAAAATCCCCAGCCGTTTATCTCCAAACGTGTGATTTTTGCTTAAAAACCCTATTTTTTGAGCCAGTGACATTTTCATGTTCGCGGTCAATTTTTGAATATTTTGGATTATATTTATATTTTTTTTAGAGGTGTAAATTTTTTATTTAGTTTTTTATTGGATCCAGTAAATACTCTTTTATGTTTTTTTCAAATAAAGTTTTAAAAAATTGATTTGTATCAGCAGTCCAAAGTCTTTGAATTTTGCGAAAAACGCGACAGCTGGGTATTTGTGGTTCTGCTACAGATTTTCCCTGCAATATTAGCTCACACATATACTATACTATAGTAGTGTGAGCTATGGTGATCCTAATTTTTTCGAGAAAAAAAAAGTTGCTCCGATTTCAAAAATTTTTATATATCTTTGCGTTTCAGATGATTTTGAAACTTTTTTGTTGCGCCGTCTGTCTGTCTGTCTGTCTGTCTGTCTGTCTGTCTGTCTGTCTGTCTGTCTGTCTGTCTGTCTGTCTGTCTGTCTGTCTGTCTGTCTGTCTGTCTGTCTGTCTGTCTGTCTGTCTGTCTGTCTGTCTGTCTGTCTGTCTGTCTGTCTGTCTGTCTGTCTGTCTGTCTGTCTGTCTGTCTGTCTGTCTGTCTGTCTGTCTGTCTGTCTGTCTGTCTGTCTGTCTGTCTGTCTGTCTGTCTGTCTGTCTGTCTGTCTGTCTGTCTGTCTGTCTGTCTGTCTGTCTGTCTGTCTGTCTGTCTGTCTGTCTGTCTGTCTGTCTGTCTGTCTGTCTGTCTGTCTGTCTGTCTGTCTGTCTGTCTGTCTGTCTGTCTGTCTGTCTGTCTGTCTGTCTGTCTGTCTGTCTGTCTGTCTGTCTGTCTGTCTGTCTGTCTGTCTGTCTGTCTGTCTGTCTGTCTGTCTGTCTGTCTGTCTGTCTGTCTGTCTGTCTGTCTGTCTGTCTGTCTGTCTGTCTGTCTGTCTGTCTGTCTGTCTGTCTGTCTGTCTGTCTGTCTGTCTGTCTGTCTGTCTGTCTGTCTGTCTGTCTGTCTGTCTGTCTGTCTGTCTGTCTGTCTGTCTGTCTGTCTGTCTGTCTGTCTGTCTGTCTGTCTGTCTGTCTGTCTGTCTGTCTGTCTGTCTGTCTGTCTGTCTGTCTGTCTGTCTGTCTGTCTGTCTGTCTGTCTGTCTGTCTGTCTGTCTGTCTGTCTGTCTGTCTGTCTGTCTGTCTGTCTGTCTGTCTGTCTGTCTGTCTGTCTGTCTGTCTGTCTGTCTGTCTGTCTGTCTGTCTGTCTGTCTGTCTGTCTGTCTGTCTGTCTGTCTGTCTGTCTGTCTGTCTGTCTGTCTGTCTGTCTGTCTGTCTGTCTGTCTGTCTGTCTGTCTGTCTGTCTGTCTGTCTGTCTGTCTGTCTGTCTGTCTGTCTGTCTGTCTGTCTGTCTGTCTGTCTGTCTGTCTGTCTGTCTGTCTGTCTGTCTGTCTGTCTGTCTGTCTGTCTGTCTGTCTGTCTGTCTGTCTGTCTGTCTGTCTGTCTGTCTGTCTGTCTGTCTGTCTGTCTGTCTGTCTGTCTGTCTGTCTGTCTGTCTGTCTGTCTGTCTGTCTGTCTGTCTGTCTGTCTGTCTGTCTGTCTGTCTGTCTGTCTGTCTGTCTGTCTGTCTGTCTGTCTGTCTGTCTGTCTGTCTGTCTGTCTGTCTGTCTGTCTGTCTGTCTGTCTGTCTGTCTGTCTGTCTGTCTGTCTGTCTGTCTGTCTGTCTGTCTGTCTGTCTGTCTGTCTGTCTGTCTGTCTGTCTGTCTGTCTGTCTGTCTGTCTGTCTGTCTGTCTGTCTGTCTGTCTGTCTGTCTGTCTGTCTGTCTGTCTGTCTGTCTGTCTGTCTGTCTGTCTGTCTGTCTGTCTGTCTGTCTGTCTGTCTGTCTGTCTGTCTGTCTGTCTGTCTGTCTGTCTGTCTGTCTGTCTGTCTGTCTGTCTGTCTGTCTGTCTGTCTGTCTGTCTGTCTGTCTGTCTGTCTGTCTGTCTGTCTGTCTGTCTGTCTGTCTGTCTGTCTGTCTGTCTGTCTGTCTGTCTGTCTGTCTGTCTGTCTGTCTGTCTGTCTGTCTGTCTGTCTGTCTGTCTGTCTGTCTGTCTGTCTGTCTGTCTGTCTGTCTGTCTGTCTGTCTGTCTGTCTGTCTGTCTGTCTGTCTGTCTGTCTGTCTGTCTGTCTGTCTGTCTGTCTGTCTGTCTGTCTGTCTGTCTGTCTGTCTGTCTGTCTGTCTGTCTGTCTGTCTGTCTGTCTGTCTGTCTGTCTGTCTGTCTGTCTGTCTGTCTGTCTGTCTGTCTGTCTGTCTGTCTGTCTGTCTGTCTGTCTGTCTGTCTGTCTGTCTGTCTGTCTGTCTGTCTGTCTGTCTGTCTGTCTGTCTGTCTGTCTGTCTGTCTGTCTGTCTGTCTGTCTGTCTGTCTGTCTGTCTGTCTGTCTGTCTGTCTGTCTGTCTGTCTGTCTGTCTGTCTGTCTGTCTGTCTGTCTGTCTGTCTGTCTGTCTGTCTGTCTGTCTGTCTGTCTGTCTGTCTGTCTGTCTGTCTGTCTGTCTGTCTGTCTGTCTGTCTGTCTGTCTGTCTGTCTGTCTGTCTGTCTGTCTGTCTGTCTGTCTGTCTGTCTGTCTGTCTGTCTGTCTGTCTGTCTGTCTGTCTGTCTGTCTGTCTGTCTGTCTGTCTGTCTGTCTGTCTGTCTGTCTGTCTGTCTGTCTGTCTGTCTGTCTGTCTGTCTGTCTGTCTGTCTGTCTGTCTGTCTGTCTGTCTGTCTGTCTGTCTGTCTGTCTGTCTGTCTGTCTGTCTGTCTGTCTGTCTGTCTGTCTGTCTGTCTGTCTGTCTGTCTGTCTGTCTGTCTGTCTGTCTGTCTGTCTGTCTGTCTGTCTGTCTGTCTGTCTGTCTGTCTGTCTGTCTGTCTGTCTGTCTGTCTGTCTGTCTGTCTGTCTGTCTGTCTGTCTGTCTGTCTGTCTGTCTGTCTGTCTGTCTGTCTGTCTGTCTGTCTGTCTGTCTGTCTGTCTGTCTGTCTGTCTGTCTGTCTGTCTGTCTGTCTGTCTGTCTGTCTGTCTGTCTGTCTGTCTGTCTGTCTGT